>APFE030115169.1:58503-75138 GCA_000404065.3 Pinus taeda | reverse complement strand
ACACTCTTGTTGTCATAAAAGGTAAAGGTTCTATTCTCTTAAAAGAAAAGGTTAAATTTGGGAATGTTATGTATGTTGATGGTCTAAAGCATAATCTATTGAGTTTCAGTCAAATGTGTGATCAAGGAAATGGAGTAGTATTTCGATCAAATGGATGTCTTCTTCATGAGCTTGATACAGGAGAAATAGTAATCAAAGGAATAAGAACTCCAAATAACCTATAAATACTCAAGGGAGGACAACAACAGTGCTACCTAAGCAAAAATGATGAACACTGGCTATGGCACAAAAGATTGGGGCATCTAAGCTTCTCTCAAATAAGAAAAGCATGCAAATTCCAGGTTGTTCGTGATCTTCCTGATATCAGCATTCGAGAAAACACGATATGAAAATCATGTCAATTTGGTAAGAAAGCTAGAGCTCATTTCCCTGAGAAGGAAGGATCAGCTAGTAAGCCTATTGAACTTGTTCATACTTATTTATGTGATCCATCAAGGAAAAAGTCACCTCGTGGAGAAGAATACTTTATATTGTTCATTGATGACTTTTCCAGAATGTGTTGGATAGGACTTCTAAAGCATAAAGATGAAGCATTTGAAAAGTTCAAAGCCTTCAAAGCGTTGGTTGAAAATGAATCAGATCACAAAATCAAATGCCTCAGGTCTGATCGAGGAGGGTAATTTAGCTGAGATGAATTCTTTGACTTTTGTGAAGAATATGGAATAAAAAAGGAATTCTCTACCATAAGGACTCCTCAGTAAAATGGAGTGGTAGAAAGGATGAAAAGGGTTTGATATGGGTCTAATAGTGATCATCTGGCACAGGTTCAGGGGGAGCATATACTTCTAATAATGAATTGTTGGCATTATCTTAGAAGATCTTGCTACAAATTCATAGATTTAAGTGGAACAGTTGTAGAGGGAGATCATGGTTGTTGATCTAGATGGTGATTGACAGATGTTGTTGATAACTATCATAGTCTTGTTTTAGATATTTTGTCTCTATGTCATGTATATCTTTTATTATCAAGGTCATGAAATGACCTATTTTGTCTCCCCACTATGCATGGGATGGATGATGTAATGTTCTTGTTTTGTCATGTATATCCCCAATTGGTTAGGAGATGGATGTATGTATGAGTCTTTGGTGATAGGAAGGTCATTTATGATGTATACTGTCATGTTCTTCTTGTAGAACATGTTTTTGCAAACCTTGCTTGCAGTCAGGGGGAGCATGGATAGCAGACTTCAGCATATCAAAGAATACAGCATCTACTCAGGGGGAGCATAAACCTTTTCCCTTGATGACAAAGGGGGAGAGTGACTTAGGGTTTTCATCAAGTCCATAGGGGGTGATTGTTTTCATTATGACACAGATTTGGCACTATAACACATATGTTGTCCTTGATGACGACTCTCATAGATGGAAGATCATAGTTTAGGCTCACAGAATGAACAAAGAGAGGTATACGCAGGTTCCAATTGACCAAGCTGCATGTACACGTGGGTTAGAAGACCAAAATGTGTGCATGCGTACACACACACTTTCACAAAAGGAAAGGCGCGTACATGTTGGAAAGCTTGGTTTTGGTCCGTGGTATTTGGTCCATGGTATTGTGATCCATAGTATTGGTCCAAGGTATCTTGTCCGACGTGTTGACCCCAAGTATTTGGTCCAAGGTTCTGATTCTAAGTGGTTTTGGACCATGCTATTAAGTAAGGCCTAAGACTATAAAAGGAGGAGAATATCATTAGGCAAAGGCACTCATGAATTGAATATCTAATGAAGAGCAAGATCTAGATTACAAGTTATTGGGTTATGGTGCATAGCTGGATCTGAATCAAGGATGAACCTGAGTGCTTGATGAAGGATAAGTTCTATTTATGGGTCAAGATGTTAAGGTTTGAAGAGAAGTATCTTTGTGTGGTTTTTGATCTTTTATCTTAATAATTAGCCTATGTCGTAATCTGTAAATATGATGATCTAGGTATAATTGATGTCTGAATAATCGTAAAGGTTAAATCATCACTTACAAATCTATATGTAGGTTCATTATAGCAAAGGTGCTTATACACGCCAGTTCGGCAATTCAAAAGTGCGTATACGCAAGTTTGCATTGATACAAGTGTGTATGCACATAGGTTCGTCATATTGAAGTAGCGTACACCTCATAAAATATGATTTAGCTACTTCTGATTACTGTTGCAGTGTTTTAGTTTCTAGCTTGGGTTCTGCTTACTGTTATTGTATTCTGGTTACAGCATTCAGAGAAGTGATTTTTTGATTTAGTTTTGGTTGGTGCAAAGGAGATTGGTTGATGCAGATATAATTGACGTTTGATTGATGTTATTGATGGATCCAGTATGAAAATTTATGAAACATGGTCCCTGGAAGAAAAGAGAAGGTTGTGGCCTTTTGTAGGTCAGCACCTACGTACTAGTACATCAGCTAGTACAAGAGCTAGGGGGTTCTAGCTCCCTTCCAGGAGAAGCTAGAGAATGAGAGAAGGTTGTAGCCTTCTGCATGTAGAAGCCTGCGAACTGATATAAGACTGCACCAGTACAAAATATTGTAAAAAGAAGTTTCTTATTAAAAGAAAGATAGAGACGATTGCAGCAGGTGGTTTTCACCCACATTGGGTTTCCACCTTATATCTTGTGTTCGTGTGTGTGACTATCTGTTTTGATTTTACTGCTCTTGGTTACTGTTTATATGGTTCTGATGGACAGATTAAAGATTAACATATGAAGAATTAACTAAATTATAAGTTTACAGGGTATACGCTAGTTTCCTTATATATAGTTGCGTATACACGCAAGTTTCATTAACTGAAGTAGCGTATATGAATCAAAATATGGAAATGAAATATTATTGACTTGCTAATACTGTATCACCCCCCCCCCCCCCCCCCCCCCCCCCCCCCCCCCCCCGCCGCTCTCAGTATTATTTCCAACAAAGGAAAAGTCGGCTTTGCACTCCTAGCTCAACATCATCGTTTTAGACCAATTGTTGATGCTCCTTCTCTAGCATACTCTTTAACTGCACTCCATCAGAATTAATTACTTTTCATGAGGACATGAAACAGGGTAAGCACGGGAGTAGGCTAAGTTACGAAATGGGTATGTATTTACTATTAATTTCATCACCTTTTTCCTTGATTCTTATCTTTTTCATATCTTAATGCGCTAATATATTGAGGAATTATGGTAAGAAACGGATGAATTATTTGCAGTTACGATTTCGCTAACTTTTACCCTTCTTTATGCAGGAAATCAAAAAAAGGAACACTTTTTGTTCCCTAACAATGGAACATAAAACCGACAAACAAGTAAGGAATGCATCGGTTGCGGGCAAGGCTGAGGGCAAATCAGAAGGATCAACACGAAATAGGAAAGGTGTCTGAAGTTAGCAATCAATTACGAATCCCTCAGGATCAGTAGATCCTGAGGGATCGCATTTACCCTTACCCCTTTTTGATTATAAAAGAAATCAATTGTAGGGAGAAAGGGGAGGAATATCTATTATTTTTCAAATTGTAAATTTAATTACAGACTCGCGTTGTTGGAGAATGTGATTATTTTGTAACACTACTTAAGTTTGATGATTAATATATAATTGTTGTTGTTCCCTCACATTATCTGAAATAGCTCAGCAGTGTTCGCTAGCAGCTAAGGGCCCAGCCTCTGGTGCATTGAACTGCTTTCTTATGTTATATTTCTAATTCTCATATAGTTTGGTTGGTTTGATAATTTTCATGTTTCTATGAATTTTTATTCACTATTTATCATTTCCTGTAATTAAGTAGTGTATGTTCTTTATATATTTTATAGCGTTGTCATTTGATTCAAGTTATGTTTATTACAGAGTAAATTACTTAGACAGTGAATTGCATTGATTTAATCAGTTGTAAGAGTTTGGTTATCACTATTGGACTCTTAGATTCATATCATTTCTATTTTGATTTGTTTATATAGATTGAGTATAGTTTAGATTGAATCAACCAAGAAGAGGTGAGTTATTGCTACTGTGCTCTCGTATGATGCGGTTGTTACTTGAGTTGCTGTAAGATTTGATTTCAGTAGAGGATTGAGTTTTGAATCTTAGATGTCATATCTCCTTTAATAATTGCACTTTGAGTTTATTAGACGCAACCATTTACTCTTGTGTCAAAGATCTATACTATAATTTAAGAAACATTACTCTCTGAATTTATAGCATGCACACATTGTGTACACTCTTGAAATGAGAGGACTTTCCCAGGTTGAGGATTAATGTGGGATAATTAGGAGTTTTAAAAAGCACCTTTTATCAGCCAACACCGTGCGCCAACCTTTTTCACTAGTGGTTGTATCAGACCTACAAATTCAACTGCCCATTTTTTAAATACCTGTAACGAAATTTGTGGGTTTAAGGGAAGTTTGTCCCTTTGCGAAGGCTTCCTCATTCTTTGACAAGTATCACATGCCCTGCAATACGCCTTATAATCCTTATGCACCATCGGCTACCACAATCATGTGCACAGAATCTTCTACTCGATTTCTCTACCTGCACAGTGTCCTCCCACCACTCCTCCATGTGCTTCAGCAAGGATGTTAGATCGTTCAAACTCTAGAACATACCGACACAATAATTCATCAATGTCCATCTTATAAAAGTGTCGAGGTATTACAGAAAAGTCATTCGCGCAGACCACCAATTCCTTTTTCTGCTGTGTCGAATATCCTTTCAAGGTTGTACCAGTGGTTAAAAATTGGATTATTTCTGCAAAGTGATTGTCTATGACACATATAGCAAATAGTTGCGCATCCGACAATCCTTCTTCCAAACTAGTGGGTTCTTTGCCTATCTCAATTCTTTGATCTTTGTACATCTTGAAGTGTGCATCTAACAGGTAATGTCAAAATTTTTGTAGTGCATACACCATCGCCAACCATTCGTGCTCTGTGGTCGAGTAGTTCTTCTATGCCTTTGATAGTTTCCTACATACGAACTTCGAAGGCGATAGGATGATCAATATCACCTTCATCTAGCTGGGTCAATACCGCACCTAATGCAATATAGGAGGCATCCAAATGAACATGAAATTCTTTCTTCCAATTAGGGAACACAAAAATGGGTGTAGTCACCATGTTTTCATTTAACACGTCAAAACTGTGCT
This sequence comes from Pinus taeda, assembly GCA_000404065.3. Taxonomy (NCBI): domain Eukaryota; kingdom Viridiplantae; phylum Streptophyta; class Pinopsida; order Pinales; family Pinaceae; genus Pinus; species Pinus taeda. The sequence goes on along the minus strand of APFE030115169.1, from coordinate 69,980 downwards.
GACACCCCTCATCCCAGCAGAAAGTCGCGTCCTTCTTCAGTAACTTCTCCGTTGGCACAATTATCTATGCATACACTTTGATAAACTTCCTATAATATCTGGTATGGCCCAGCATTGTACACAGCTGCTTTACATTCTTAGGAGCCTCTAAATTGACAATAATAGCTATCTTTGTAGGGTCAACCATTAATCCCCGCTTTCATACCACATGGCCTAGTAGGATTCCATAAGGCACACAAAAGATACATTTCTTCAAATTTAGGGTAATCTGGTATCTGCAACAAGCATCCAACATAAGGCATGTACTTGCAACGTGGTGCTTTACCAACCCAAACACTATTCAATCATCAAAATACACTTATAGAAATTTGTAGATGAACTCTTTAAAAGTTGCAATTATGACCCTGGAGAAGATCGTGGGTGCATTTTTCAGCCCGAATGGCATCACTGTGTACTGGAAGCATCTCCACTATGTCGCGAAAGTAGTCTTGCCATGATCATCCAGCACGATCTTAATTTTATGGTACCTTGAGAACCCATCAGTGAACGAATAGGCTTCCTACCCTCCAACATTCTCCAAAACTTCATCTTTAGATGGCATTGAAAATTGGTCATGAATGCACACATTATTGAGCTTCCTCATATTTAAGAATATCATTATTTCATCTCATTGCTTCCTTTCCTAAAAAGCCATAGGGCTCACCCAATCAGACTCTTCCACTGGCTCAATGATTCCAACCTCCAACATTTTGTCTAGCTCTTTGCACACATTCTCCTTATACTTTGGATTTAGATAGTAGGGTCTCTATTTCACAAGCTTCACATCAGGCTTTAAGGTGATCTTCATTACGCTCCCTATTATTCCCTTCAAATCTAAAAACTTGGTAGAAAACAAGTCCTCATATTCGCGCAGTAGTTTTGTGACCTTATCGATTGTATCTTCATCCTAATAATTGCTTATCCTCACAAAATTAGATTGCACATAGGATCCAATGTTTACTTGCCTGGTCTTCAAATGTCTTGTTATATCAGGGTTCATTGCTTTGGGGCCTTAAACCTCGAGTTGTCCCTCAGTCTCTGGAATGTTGATATTTCTTGGATCCTCTTCTTTTGATTCTGCAATCACATTGTAGCATTCCAGCGCATGGTGCGACTGTGTATTATAGTTTGGTTGAACCCATTTTACCAGCTCCTCTAGTGTCCTGAAGATTTCGGCCTTGATTCTCTAGAGATCTTCATCAATGCACACAAATCCATCATCAAAACTGAAAGTTAACAAGAAATGTTCCCTCAAGATATCCCACTCAGTCATCCCATGGCATATCTCTATTTCCAAATACCAGTTCATCAAAATGGTATCTAGGGTGTGACAAAAGATATGTACTCATTCTGGTTGAGGTTCCTCCCCCCGAGATTTAGTCCATCGTGCCAAGTGTTCGTGCGGATCATCCTTGCCTGAGTATTTTTCGGTCAGGTGGTTATTCGCGTACTTGAACCTCAGCTTCTTCATTCACTTGTACTCCTTCGAGGTCAGCAAAGCTATACTTATGTGTACCCACTAGGGGGTAGGTGTAACGCGCAGCACCAGATCAAGAGCTTGGAACTGATACTCTTCTGGAACCTCCCTTTCAAACTTATCTAGAAACAAACTAACATCATCGAAGCCATCATAATGAGGAAGATTTTTTACCTTCGTGGATATACCCCGAAGCGATTTTTCATCATATTGTAACACAACATTGAAACTCCGTGCAACCTTTTCTACCAATTCTCTAGTTCTTCATCTAAATCTGAGGTATATGAGCTATCTTTATCCCATATAATTCACCCATCGACAATGGGATTGATCCAATCTTCATCGCTTGCAGTAATCTTGTATATTTGATCCATTTCGTCATCCTCTTCATAGTCATGGACTAGTTCAGTGTAGTGCACTCCCACAGCAGGATCCAGTGGTACGATGAATCGTAGCACCTTCCTTTCAAATGCCATCCTTCACTTCTTTAAGTTAATAACAACATCCATGTCAAAGTCCCAATAAATTCGTAATAGTGCAAGGTAAGGATTGTTGTCATCTATGATTTCAATTACTTCAAAGTCAGCCAGAGCACTTTCTCCTTTAATGTCTATTGTTACCCCATATAGGCACCCCATAGGAATAATTTTATGTTGATTGGACATGCATAGCTATATAGGATACAATTGTAACACAGGTCTCCCCATCCTTTCCCACGTTTGTGTTGGCAGCACGTTCGCATCAGATACTAGATACAGGATGACTTGATCCATTTCGCATTCTCTAATCTGCACAACCAGCCTCATTTCGCGCCCTGTCCGCTTCTTATGTTTACCTAGTTTCCTCACACTACATTGTTCAAGAGGAGTATTTATTTTACTCGTACAGTTTTCAATTAGCTCTTGGAGTCCTTCCATTGCCTTCCTATCCCGCAACAGCTTCATACATGTTTTCAAAAAAATGGCTAATAGTGAGGGGTCTACGTCCTGCACTTCTTTGTTTTCAGCTGGTTTCTCCTAACTTCCTAAAGTAAAAGTCTCAATAAAGTTCGTCTTGTCCTCCATAAAATTTTCCTTAGCCCTATTGAGATCAAATTCGACCTCCCTTTCAGTAGCCTTGTGTACCCATCCTTTAGTTTCTGACTGCTTCCCTTTATCTTCTCCCATGGAAATACCACTTTACGTCACAATATTGATGCTATGATCCTCTTCGCCAGGCTTTCCCTCATAATTTGCATGTTTTTCATAGTTTGGTGTGTCTTTTTCTCTTGCATCTTGGCTATCAATATTGTGAAATCTTCTATCACGTGATCAAATTGTCTGCAATACTAACAGGATGGATGCATCATGTTTTGGCAATCACACGCAAAATGTCCTGCTTCACCACAATTATAACAAATGATTTGTCCACGACCTCTACCAGCCCCTCCTCCACGTCCTCTTCCATGGCCTTGGAATCCTCTGCACACTACACATGCACCCTAATCCTAAGGTTGATTTTATGCTTGCATTCGATACGTAGGGGTCTACTCCATCATCAATTCATAGGTACAGAAAAACTGTTGTGACATCTATACAAAATTTTTCAAGAGGTGACCATGATCAGTTGCATGCTTTCCATCTATCTGGAAGATAGCACACCATAAGGGTACTCCTGCGCTCAGTCCCACAATGTTCTTCGGCTTCAATGGTACATGACCTCCTCCAATCAAGTAATTTTGATAAATAAGGTAGTGATCCTTATCATGTCAATTTTTTTTTCATTTTATACACCAGACTTCAGCGTGCACCTTTGGTTGAGTTTCCTTTCATGTCTTCAAGCTTTGCAACTCCATGTGTAGGCTTGCTAGCTATGACTAAATCTCTTGTACTCCAATGTTCATATCCTACACTAGCGAGGTTTCCAACCTCATCACAATCTCCATAGCCTCTGCTTGCGTTCCTATCTTCTGATGTGATAATGGTAATCTTAAATGGGGAAGGAGAGATGTGATGTACCAGTCCCTATGTTGAGAATCTGTGATAGACATATTAGCCTATCGGATCAAGAACTTTAACCTCTTATCGAAGTCCCATGCAAACTCATTTACCCTCTGTTGTATTTCCTTAAACTCGGTTATAGATTGTGCTTAATACATAGGCTTCTTAAACTCATTGTTCAACACTTGCTGAATCACTACCATCGTCGCTCCAGGTCTATCCGTACAATTGTGGCTCCCAGAGACAACCTTGGATTGCGTACCAGACTAGTGCCTGGGCACATCTAGATTTTATGTGTCTCAAATTATTCCTAGTAAAATGGATACCTGACATATATTCTATATTTATATATAAAATGGAATGTGTTGGTTCATTCATGTAAAGGAGTAAGAGATGAATTTCTTATACTTCTTCACATGTACATGTACAAATCGCAGAGATATATGCATTAAACAATGGAGGCCAAGTAGTTCAAGGACTTACAACTTAATAATATTTTGTAGAGAAAATGAGAAAAGATAAGGAGAAAGAGCAACTCATCACATAGAGCATAAAGCTTCAATAATTCTATACTTAACATATAGAGCTTGATGCATTAAGAATTTCTATACTTATTTGAGCTATAGGTATATATAATGGGTAAAAGAGGGACTAAATGCTATGATTCATGTAGCGCATATTTAAAGATATAGTTTTAATAATCCATACAGACACATGCATTAATAATGTCGATACAAATGAATATGTGAGGAAGTTACAAGCACATGTATTAACATATCGATATAAATGAATCCGTAAGGGAGTTTGAAATATTTCTAGCAGCTATGATTGCATGAATTCATAGAAGAAGCATAAACATAATGGGTTTTAACAGAGGAGTAACATATTTTAATACTTGAAGGGGCAATCAACACCATTCCCTTGATATTATGAAAGATATGTATTACAAAGCCATACAGACTGAAAATAACATGTAGTGTTTTCTTTAGAATTTCTGAAACTTTGTTAAGTGTTGTTTCCTCCTATTTATCTGGAGAGGAGCATGGACATTCATTACAACAAAATATCTTCGGTCAAGTCTCAAGTGTTAGGTTGACTAGCTATCTCAGTTGGGATGGTTTTGTGCCAAAAAACATTATGGAATTAATTGCCTCATTGAAGTGAGGCACATTACAGGACAAAAAATAAGTAAACAATTAGATGGAAAAGTAAATGAAATATCTTCCTGCCCATCCTTGTGATTGCCTCTGCTTCAGGTTTTAGTTAAATCTTTGTATGGCCTCATGTGTTGCTCAGCTGACTCCCGTCATTTCAGCCTTTACTGCTTGAACCATTTATCCTTTAAAGTTGGGAGTGGGCACCATTAGTTTCATGCCATAGTATTGGAGCAGAGGACCCCTGGGTGGTACTTTGTTTCGCATTTGTATGGGAGACCATGTCGTATCATTAAATCCTCTCAAGCTACTAAGTCCCTTTTTACTCCTGTCAGCGTCGACCTTGGTTCTGTGTCACAATGCATCTTTTTGGATCAGCCCATGGCAGGTTTTAATGCACCACATGTTTTCTTAAAATCCCTAGTTGCGAACCCATTATGCCTTTAAACTCTTGCACTACACTATCGGCACTCTGATATGCCTAGTGATGTGCTTATGGTGTAATATGGGGGACTTTTCGTTGTTGGCCCCTATCATTAAAACATTATGAAACATGCGAGTTCCAATCCCCTTTCAGCCCTCTTACTTTAGCCCTCTTCCTGTAATTCTCTTAATATCACTGGGGTCTAGAGTCAGGGGCTTAGGCTCGGGCACTAGAGCCATGGGACTTCCTACCAGCGGCTTAGGCTTGGGCACTAGGGCCATGGGACTTCCTTCTGGGGGGCTTCTTCCTTTGCTATATGAAATCCCACATACTGGCGATTTCTAACACTTGACTTTGATGTCTCTCCTTGAACCTCTCGATCGTCGATTTAAGGTATTGGTCCCACCTAGGGTCTTGGGATTGCAACAAGAAAGAGGAAGTTGAGGACGAGTGGTTTTCAAAGGGGGGCATGAGTGGTAAGTGTTAAGTGAGGGGGGGTACGAAATGATATGAGAGGGACACGTAGCATAGGGGCTTGGTGGGGAAACCACTTTTCGGACCCCCCCCTCGCTGATAAAGGTAAACATGGCAGGGAGGGATGAAAAGGCCTGGGAGTCATTGATCTGGGCAGAGTCAATTTGGACTATCCAGAGATAGGGGGGTGTTCAATGAGCATGCAGCCTTTGAAAGGGGATGGACCTGTCAGCTTTTAAACTCCATTTCATAAAATATCACGTCCGAGAGGATCTTTTCATATGGCAATCGCAAGTTGGGAAGAACATCGGCGAAGGATGAAAATTTGCTTTATGTGATTGCTAATTGTGGGATTGATGATGTCATCAGTGACACGTGGAACTTCCTAGATGGTGACATGTGTCACCTAGAAAAGTCCCCATAGGAGCCCTGAAAAAGTTGAATCTATGTGCCACGTGTCCTTCGTACTATCACATCATGATGACGTCAGCCACCCCATGGATTCTTAGGACCAGTAGGATTTTGTCACTTGGCCCTGTGGAGGAGAGGGAAAAGGGCCCATCCACCCTTGGTTTTTCAGTTAATTCCATTGTTAAATAAAATCGGCCCCTCCCAACGCTTTAACACTAAAGCCCAAATTCTCGGTGATTTTGTGTTATCAACATATTTCCCTCCCTGCAATTTCTTAAGAATGGTCCTTTGAGCCCACCGATCGTTGATTTGCCAGTATTGAGGGGTCTGATGTGCGGGAACGTGAAACTGTGGGATTACGAAATGTGGGATGCCAGACTTGCCCACCGCCGATCGCTGATTTACTGTTCTCAGGGCCTTCTAATCACCGATATGCTTTTATTTGTTCTGCCTTGAACCCATCAATATGCGATTTGCAATATCGGTGATCAACCAATCACAACTTTAGGTGTCTTCCTCTTTGTAGCTCCTTCGGTAAGCCCCGATCTGCAATTTTTGATGAGCCTGACCCTTAGCCATTGTTCCTTTGTTTAGTAGCCTTGAAAGGGTATCTTTAACCTACTCTAACTTCTGATCCAGGACTCTTTTTTTGGACTTTCACCTATCGTTGGAAAGCTTATTCCGAGCACTATGCAATAGAGAGGATTTGATGTGCCTCTGAGTGCTTCTATGGCGTAGGATATGGATTCAAAATTCACTGCGCTTTAGCAACTTTGATCAACTAAAAACTCATAATGCAGTGAGTTACAACATTGGCGCCAACTAGGGACAGTGCCTTGCTTGCAAGGTGTTAAGAACCTGTAGACTGAAAGCAATCCTTCCATTGGCCATGGAGTCATTTTTAAACAAACTATGATTTTGTGCAATTATACTTTTCAACATGAACTGGAAATTTCATATAACAATTACAATACACACACTGGTATTTCCAATGAGTGTAAGACGGGTACCTCTAGTTTTGGAAATAGAGTTTAAGGAACTGGCCATTTATCGGAAATTCCAGAGATTCAGTGTCTAGATTCTCAAGCAGGTACATGTTATTTCCTCTTGATTCTGCAATATTAAAAGGGTCGAACTATAACAAATCAAATTTTCCGTGTTTTCCTTTGTCTTCCCATCGGATGTCCCAGCGGAGAACTAAATCTCCTGGTTGAAGAGACCGATCCTTGGCCTTATTTTCAAACAGTGATTTCATCTTTTGTTGTTAATTTGACAATTTGGCCCCCACATGTTCTCTATTCTCATGAAGCTCAACCAGCTTATTTATCCTTCACGTTAAAGAACTTGGCTCTTCCTTCACTTCTTGTAGTGACCTCGCCACCGACATTGCTAATTGGATCAAGAAGACTGAAAACTTACCATAGACTAGCTCAAAAGGTGATTTCCCCGTGGATCATTTGGGTGTTACCCAGTTGGCCCATAAGGAAAACTTCAGTTGGGAATCCCAATTCCTCTGATTCTCGATGATGGTCTTCTTCAGCACTCTCACCATGGTTTTGTTTGAGGACTCAAGCAAGCCATTACCTTGAGGATAGTAGGTAGTGGAATGCCCGATGATGATATTGAATTTATGGCAGAAGCTGGTGAACTTGGAATATTTGAAGAATTGAGCATTATCAGTGATAATTTTGAAGGGACAGTTGAAGTGAGATAGTATGTTCTCCTCCATAAATTTGATCACCACTGAGTTTGTAGCATTTCTAGCTAGGATGGCCTCTACCCACTTAGTGAAATAATTCGTGCCTGTCAATATCCACTTGTGTTGGCTACTAGATGGTGGGTTTATTTCTCCTATGAAATCTAGTCCCCACTGCCTAAAAGGTTCTTCCACATGTACTGGAATCAGGGTGAGAGGAGAAATCTTTTGCCTCTCAGTGAACACTTGGCACTTCTCGCAAGACCTGACCTAGGAATGAACATTGTCAAATAGTGTAGGCCAGTAGAATACCGCCTTGAGGATTTTGTGTGTTGTGGTCTTCCAACTGTAGTGTCCTCCACAAACTCCTCCATGAAAATCCTAAATCACCTTATGGGTTTCACCCTCTACCAAACATAGCAGCAATACTATCAATGGATCCTTCCAGTAGAGTAGACCATTGGATATGATGTATTTTTCCACTTGCAATCTCAAAATTCAGTATTTTGATTTATCTAGCCCCATTGGGCACCTCGAGAATAAGAGATAATGAACAATGTTCTTATGTGAGGGTGATCCCTCATATTTGGCATATATTTTCTGCTCAAGTGTTTTAATCTCATTCTGATGATCCTCTGGTCTGCCTTCCTCTGTGATCAGGTTTATCCCTAAAGCTTGGAAATTAGATTTGGATAAAACCTTGGCCAACCCCCAGCATTTTATGAGCTTGGTAGGCTTTATTTCTAGCTCATATTCTTGTATCTTAGCTACCCACCTACCCCTTTTTCCTTTGTTGCCTCCTTGCACCAAGATGTCCTTGAATACTGTCATTGGGACAAACGTTGTGACTTCTGATTGCAGCACATACATACGAAATTGCTTCAAAGCCTTGACTAGTGCATAGGCTTGTTTCTCCAATATGTTATATTTCAGCTCAACGTCCCTTAGGACTTGGTTGAAGAAGGCAATGGGTTGTTCGTAACCATTTTTATTTTTCTGTAGTAGCACTGTAGCAATAGTATATGGACAGGCGAAAGAAAAGATGTAGAAAGGAAATGAATAGTTGGGGCTAACTAGTACTGAGGCTTCATCCAAAGCTTCTTTAATTATAGTGAAAGAATCTCAGAGGGAAGGGATCCACTTGACTTCATTTTCCTTCCTAAGCATGTTCATAATACCCCTGCCAATTTCTATGTAGTTGGGTATAAACCTCCTCAAGAAATTTATTTTTCCCGAAAAGGCTTGGACCTCTTTCTTATTCCTGGGTAGTGGAATATGGCTGATGTCTTTTACTCATTTAGGATCAATCTTTACACCTTCCTGCGCTACTATGTGTCCTAGTAGCTTCCCCTCACTCAGGGTGAATTGTGATTTCTTAGAATTCAAAGAAAGACCATACCTCATGCATTTCTCAAAGGTGAGCTTTAAGTGGAGGATGTGCTATTCATCATTCTTAGAAAAGACTTTGATATCATCTAAATAAACCACCACGAATTTGTCTTGCTCCCCTACGAAAGTTGTCCATGGTTCTCTGAAATGTGGCCCCTGCATTAATAAGACCGAAGGGCATGCGAGTGTACATGAATGTTCCCCATGGGGTGGTGAAAGTAGTTTTCTTTTGATCATCAGGGTGGACTGCCACCTGGTTGTAACCAGGGAACCCATCCATCATGTACATTCTGGCTGAGCCAACCACCTTCTGCAATATATAATCCATCTTGGGCAGTAGGTAGTTGTCTTTCAACGATGCCCTTTTTATATTCCAAAAATCTACACATAACCTTATTTCTCTACTTTTTTTCTGGATAGGGACAAAGTTGGCCACCCACTCAGAGTACCTTAAGGACACTGTGATCTTTGCCTGTAGCAGCTTTCTCACCTCTTTTTCATGGAGGGGAGTGAGATTGGATTTATATTCCTGAGTTTATGTTTGCATGGCTTTATTCCGCACTTCAAAGGAATCTTATGTTGAATGATGTTAGTATCAAATGCTTTCAAATCCTCATAAGACGAAGAAAATACATCTTTATAAATTTGAATATATTTAAACACCTTTGTTTGTATTGCAAGGGGATTCCTTTTAATAGCCTTATCATCTGGGGTTCCTCCTTTGAGATGGTGTTGTAGTCTTCTACTTGATCATCTATTTCTAGGGCCATTGGTTTGGAGACTACGTTGTCCTTATTAAAAATTATTTCGAGTGGGACCAGTCCACGAGGGATAGTATTCCCTTTCAGTTGCAAAATTTTAGCCCAACCACGGTTTCTTTCCACGAAGTGGCTTCTTGATTTTCTTCCTCTTCTTCTTGATTGATGGTGGAGTGGGCGAACTCTCCAATGACTTCTATGAATCGTTTCACTTGCTCATCGTCTTCGAATACCTACTAGTGCTTGACATTTTCAGATATTGAGGGTCTGTATCTGACTTCTACCTCATACCTAAGGAACAGATTTTGAGGGGGCCTGAAACAGCTTGTAGCTACAGCAAGGGAATTAGCCATTATGTTTCCTTCCCTAGGCATAAATTGGATATTAAAGGCCAGGAAGAAATTATCAATTAGATCCCACACTTCATTCTGGTACGTCATTAGTTTGGGGTGTTTGGCCTGGCATTAATTTCTGATCTGCCTTACGACCAACTCAGAGTCTCCATAGACCGTTAGGCATTCAATATTCATATTTTTTTCATTTATAACCCAAGGAACAATGCTTCATACTCTGCCACATTGTTGGTCGCCTCAAACTCCATCTTGAACAAGAGGGGTATCAGGCTACCCTCCGAAGATACCAACAATATTCTAGCTCCATTTCCCACTTTTGGTTTTTCTCGGTCGAAGTATAATTTCCATACTTCATTTTCATTTACGCGTTGGTGCTATAATTGCCTTGTTAGATGTATTGATGTTTCCTCTAAGAAGGTCTCATCTTCTTCTAGGAATACATAGGAGAGGTCAATTTATTTTCCATGCACTGGGGAATTTTCTAAGCCTTTAGTTGGGGTCACAGTTTTTACAAACCTCAACTCTCTATACAACCTCCTTTTCTCTCCTCCAAAATGTTGGGTCATGTTATATTCTTTCCACGACTAGCCCACGTAGTAAACCAGGAGGTTAGAAGGGGGGTAGAGCCCCCCCTTCATTGCGGCGATTGTGTAGCAGAGGGGTCACAAGGGGTTTGAGGGGTGCAAGTAACCCCACTCTATGGGGTCCGAGGCAGCGCCTCAGAAATTTTTTTTTTGGACCCTATATTAGGTTAGGCGAATCTACCTATGGTTTTCAGTCCATGGTTTTGGATGCGATGGTTTTCGTTCCATGGTATTGGATGCTTTGCCATGTATAAATATGTATTATAACATTGCAAGGAATATAATGAAAAGTCAAGCTGGTAGTCCTGGTTTTGGGATCCAAGGGAAAATCTCTGATTATATGTGTTTTATGTGTTATGCTCTCACATTGTTTATTTTATGTGTTTTAGAATTCGTATGCAGGTAATTTCTATACGGGGTTAAAAACTACATTTAGTATCAGATTTGTTTTGGATTCAAGGGGACACCTTTGTTGCTGAGGGGTTTCGCTCAAGCCTGTGGTAGACCCTGTTCAGTGGGAGATCTGCAAGATCGATTCTGGTGGTGAAAGAAGATGGCGAGAAACGGAAAGATAGAGATTGAGAAGTTCAATGGTCAGAGTTTTGAGTTGTGGAAACTCAAGATGGAGGATCTGTTGGTGGATAAAGATCAGTGGATTGCGGTAGATCCGGGTACTAATCCAACGAGAGTGACCGATGAAGAATGGAAGAAGTTGGATCGGAAGGGAAAGAGCACAATA
>APFE030115169.1:36556-54355 GCA_000404065.3 Pinus taeda | reverse complement strand
AGGAAGGCCAAGGAGTGCTAGACTCACCATCCTCATCATCGACAGTCACCCCCACACTTCCCAGCTCATCCCAGCATTGGGTGAACTTCGTGAGATACTGGGGCATATTGTCTCCATTATCACACTTAATGTTTATGAGTTTTATCCTTGAGCTCCATTCCACCAGCTCAAAACTCAACCGCTTTCGATCTAAAATTCGTGAGAACAAAGTATTTCTTGTACAGAGATTGACTGTATGGGCATTCACCGGATATGTCACCTTCCAAAAGAAGGATGAATCCAGAAGCTACTTGGCCCGATTACAGACTCTACTTGAAGAAATAAAATGTAAACACTTTCTGAATAATAGATCAGATGATCAACTACGCTTTGATATCATGTAGAAATCTCTTCTACAAATAAACCAGCTCTGATACCATGTAGAAATTTTGAATAATATGACACATATTCACAGAGATTATCCCGATTATACACTATTGTGGAATACATTCATAATACATAACCTTCTCTACGTTGATCATCAATTTAGCGGTATTAAGAAACATTCACATGTGCACATAGAAGCATCAATCACACATATCAACACAGTATTTTCTCGGGGAAAGCATCTCGCTAAAAACCCCAAATATCTGTATATTATACTGATTGAGAACATGTAACAATACATAGTACAATACTCTTCACAAGTATCCAACACTATCTCCACCTGTTACACACAATACAGCTCAGATCTGATCTCCAAATCTCCTCCGCTACTTGCCTGCCTCCACTGCACAATACCTGCATGAGAATGGATGAGAATGGCTGATCCAAACTCGTCTTTTACCTCATGAGAATCACCCACACTGGAAATCACGTGAGCAGAGGCTCTAATCACTTGGTATATCTCAATCTCATTGATTGTGCAAGATCTCATGCACAACTGATAGTCACAACTCACCCTTTCACTAACCTCTAACACTTGTCTCCACTGAATCGTCCATGCACTGAGTTAACTGATGTATTCTTCAGTTGCATTATGAGTTAATAATTAGTGAATTAATTAATAACTAATTCACACAACTCATTGTGGAGTACCAAGGAAAGGTATGTTTTGATGGTCATTTCGGTATCTTTTCATGAAAACTCAAAAGCCTTTTGCATGGGAAACTTAGATAATAATAAGAACTTATAACGAAATACGAGAAATTAATAAGAAGCACTGATAGACGTCGTTTCTATGTGCAGGAAGGTGAAGAAGCGAAAGGTGGCCATCCAAAGAGTAAAGATAAAGACAAGCTAACTGCTGTCCCTTTGACGGGAGACCGGAAGCGAACTAGATCGACACAGATCAGCCCAAAACAGGACGCGGAGATAACAGTGCGAAACAGAAGAAGGAAGAAGTAACGCAGCATTAATGATTCCGCGTATCCCTCGGGATCTTGGATCCTGAGGGATCGTTTTTTTAGCCTATTTATGTATCTAGATGTCTCCGTCGTCCCTCTTATAAAAAGGGATAGCATTGTTGGTTACGGGGGGAATTTCGGATCAATTTCTGGGAAGTGTATAATTTCTTTGAAGAAAGATCTGGACTATGATCTTTATGTTCTGTTGAAGACTTAAGTTTTTGTACTTTTATTGCATGCTTTAATACAGACTTGTTCACTTTTTATCTTTGAGCCTGGATTCATCTTAAGCGGTGTGCCCCTGGAGGCTAAGGGCCCAGCCCTGGAGGACACTTGCTCTTGTATTATTACGCTTGGTTTTTGTGTGGTTTGTTCATAAGAGTAATCCGGTAATCTGCTATGTTTTGAGAATATTTCATTACATTCTCTATTGTGATTAAGTTATTTCATGTTCTTGAACTTTATATCGATGCTATGTTATTTTATCAAGTCTTTAAGTATTGATCAATTCCTACAGGACACTGTTACTTTATTACAGAATTCTTCACGGTTGTATTTTTCATTATAACAAGTCATCTGGAAAAGTCTGTTTCACATTGTCATTGAACGTGACTATTCTTTATTATGAGATACAGTCGTATGTGTTTTAACAGAAGCAGGTTACGTATAGTGTGTTTCTAAGGTTCTATAGTATTGTTCTATCATATAAGATTGAGAGATTGATGTTTTGATTGGCATGGTTAAATAGATTTGTAGTTTAAAGGACTTGGTTATTATTTATTTCAATTGATGTTATATTCGTGACTTGCTGTTTCATTTACTTGTTGTTCCATTTACTTGTTGTTCCATTTACTGGCTGTTCCATTTACTTGTTGTTCCATTTATTTGTTGTTCCATTTCTAGATTGCTAATTTGTTGTTTCTTGAGGACGGACTTAGGCTGTAGTGGACCCCAGCATCTGCTACTTAGTCCCCAGACCTCTGATCTGCTCCCATCAGCTATGAAAGGGACATGTTATTGCTACCAAGCCCTTGGCTAATGTGCTGTTCCATTTCATTATCATTTATTTTATGTGTTGTTTCATTTCTAATCATTAAGAATGGTCTCAGGCTGTAGCGAGCCGAGCATCTGCTATTCGGCTCCCAGACCTCTGATCTATTCTCATCAGTTATGAAAAGGATGGGCTATTGCTGCCGAACCTTTGGCTGATGCAATACGTGTGCTTTGGTCTTTCGAAGTAATTAAGTTGTAGGTTTGCATTACTTTCCTTGCATCGCTTTTGAATAGTTGTACTACAAGCATTACTCTGGAAAATGCTAGCCTCAGACTGAGACACCCTTTGAAATAACCAGACGATCCCGGATTGACATATTAATGTAAGGTAACTAGAGGTGAAAGAGACCCTTGGTATATCTCTACATTTTGGCGCCGCTGCCGAGGAAGGAGTGTAGCCATTTGTCTTTTCCAGGGTAGTGTACGAACCTGCTAGGGGAGAATTGGGTTTTGAAAACGGAAGGTAAGAACCTTCGTGCGGAGCATGTAAAAGCCCTGCTCCTTTGCCCACTTTCCTGCAGATTTGTTGTTATCTGCTTGAAACTTAATAGTTAAATTGAGTGCATGACTAAGCAGAAAAAGCTAGAGAAAAATCCAAAACCGTTACCAAAACCAAAAAAAGCTAAGGGACTGGTGACCCTTGGTCGATCGACATACATAGACGAAATCTATAAGAAAGCCGAATCTCAACCTTCAGTAGGACCTAGGAAAGTTACTTCCAAACAACCTACTAGTTCCCCTCAAGCCTCAGGCTCACCATCTGAAGCCTTTGCTGAGGTGCATAGTCAGACTGACGAACAGGACTTTCAAGAAATTGAAAATTCTATTCCCAAACGACTGCAGGAAGGGAACCTAAGTAATCTTTGTGAAGGAGAAGGGGAAACAGGGGAAGTTGGAGAGCCAAGATCTCCTCCTAGGATAACTCAGCCATTAAGTAGTCCTGATAAGGGGAGTGCGGTAAAAATTATTATTGAGGATACCCTATTTCCTCAGACAGAAATTCCAGACAAAGGAAGTGCTATTAAAACAGTTCCTGTTAAAAACATTCCTCAACCTAGGAATACCCTCTTAGATCTTCCGGAAGGGTATTGGCATATATTTGATCCAATGGCTGAAAATCCGCCAAACACCCAAACTTCTACATTACAATAACCCATAGTGGATTCTGCAGCAAATGCTCCCATGAAAGAAATCCCCCTTCAACACATCCCTACATTTCACGAAATCACATCAGAGGACCCCGATGCATTCTTATTCGAATTTGATGTGCTATGCAGAGTGTATGATTACACCACTGACCCCCAGAAACTCAAATTGTTCCCCTCCACTTTGAAAGGGGCAGCTTTAAGATGGTTTATGGGATTAGGTGGTGGAGTTATAAATAACTGGGAACAAATGAAAGAGTCTTTCCTAAAGAAATATCAAGATTACTGTAGGTCTAGAGAACTAAAAGATGAAATATTCCAGATGATAGCTAGACCAAATGAAACATTAGAAGAATACGTGGAACGTTTCCAGTATAATCTGCAAAGATCCCCTTATGCATCATTGCCTTTACCTGATAATGTGTTGAAAACAGCATTAATAAGGGGCATGAAAGAACAGTGGATTGAAACATTAAACATTATGGGAAAAGGGGATATATATCAGGAAAGTTTCGCTGACATAATTGATTTATGTATCAGGAGTTTGAGAGGCAGTACAAGAATCAAACCAGCAGAGCATGATCGATTTGCACGGGAAAACAAAATTTCATCCGAAGGAGTAACACGTGTGGAAATTGGGAATTTATTTGAAAATTTTAAAACTGATATACTAGGAACACTGACTACACAATTGGACATTTTGCAGGCTAAGCAGAAATAAATGGAGGCAGAACAAAATTTAGCAATCTTCTGCCCCAGGTGCAGGAAGAAGCATAGCCATAAGGAATGCCCATTAGATACAGTTCAGACATGCGCCATTTGTACAAGGGATCACTCTACAGAAAGTTGTCCCTCATTACCTGGACTGAAAGCGGTATATAAGGAAGAGAAGAAGAACCAGAGGCAGTATATCTACTTAACCAGCGTCGTCAGTGGCAGCCACGACAAACTGGTATGTTTTCAGACCCAGCTTCTTCTTTTCAGTATCCGCAGTACAATACTCAACAGTATAATATATGGCAAAGTCAGTTTCAACCCCCATTTCCAAGTTGGTCATCACAGTCGTACCCTTCTGTAAACCCGTGGCTAAATCCGACAAGCCAATCTGGCTGGTCAAATCCTCCTTATCCCCCACCATACTGGCAGAACAACCCATATCCACCACAATGGACTCCCCCCACTTCACAAAGTTCAGGCTAGCAGAATAACTGGTAGAGACCAACACAGCAGCCAATAGGAAACATCCCTTTCCCTCAACCTACACTGCCAGCTTTACAGCGAAACCCCCAATCTAATCTCAGACCACAACTCCCAGCCGAGCCCAATCCCAATCCAAATAACAGACCAGTCCAAGCACTTCAAATTTTAGAAACACTGGAAGAAGGACCCGATCTGCGGGAGTGCAATGATCTGCAGCTAAGATCTGGGCGTATTATTCAAACAGAGGGAAACAAAACAGTTCAGATTGAAGATCAGTTACCTAGAGAACAGTTGTTACAAGAAGAGGATGAAAACAGACAACAAACTCAGAATAAAACAACTACATCCTCTCCTCCGTTCCCAGAACGTCTAGTTATACCACGACCTATACAGCAACCTAATTTTGACATTCTGGGAGAATTACAAAATTTGTACATAAAAATTCTATTCCTTCAGGCCCTTCAAGATATTCCCATATACGCTAAAACTATCAAGGAATTGTGCATAAAAATACCAAGAAGGAATGTAATAGATAACCCAAGAGTTCAAGTAGTCGACACTTTATCTGACCTATTATTAGGAAAGGAAACACCTATTAAGTATGAAGACCCAGGTAACCCAATAGTAACTGTTCAAATTTATGGTAAAACCTTAAACAATGGTTTAGTTGATCTTGGGGCTGCAATTAATATATTGACCACTTCTACTTGCCAAAAATTAGGAATTACATCTGCAGAACCCACTTGAACTTTGCTGGAACTGGCTGATCGATCTGTGGTTAGACCAGAAGGCATACTGCATGATGTTATGGTTTCAGTCGATTCCTGGGAATACCCAACTGATTTTCTGATAATAAACCCTAAAACCCGACTAGATGGACATCCATTGATCTTAGGAAGGCCTTGGCTCGCTACCGCTGATGCCTATATTGGCTGTCAGCAAGGAAACATGATCATAACTAAGGGGGCAGATATTAAGAACTTGGTACTATATCCCCCAGCGCAGCCAAGCATCACAATAGTAAAAACTAATAGGCACCCTGTATCATATCTTACTGACAACATTAGATCTCCATTAACTATACAAGAGGCACTAGAGTTTAAAAATCAAACAGAAGATGATGCCATCAGTAACTTTATTAGTCAAACTGAACCCACATCTCGTACCCAGTGTCATATGATAAAAGCAGCATTTGATAACGAAGCAGAAGAGGAACCTCTGAATGATGTGCACGACCATACAATCCCTGTCACCTCAGTTGCACATAGTAAAATAGTAGAAATCGAACCTGGGAAAACCTTAAACATTAACGCCAACCTTACACCGGAACAAGAGACAAAACTCATCCATATTTTAACAAAACATAAAAATGCATTTGCATGGGATTACCCCGATATGAAAGGAATTGATCCTCCATTATGTACACACCACATCTACATAGAAAATGATGTAAAACCTGTTAGACAACCTCAGAGAAGGCTAAACCCTCGTCTAAAAGAAGTAGTAAAAGCTGAGCTTCAAAAACTTTTAGATGTTAACTTTATCTACCCCATCTCTGATAGCAAATGGGTCCCCCCGCTTGTGGTGGTACCGAAAAAGAATGGGAAGTGGAGAATCTGTGTGGACTATAGAGAACTAAACAAGGCAACACAGAAAGATCACTTTCCTCTCCCATTCATCGATCAAGTATTGGATACTTTGGCAGGCAAGAAATTTTTTTCTTTTCTTGACGGCTTCAGTGGGTATAACCAAATACAGATTGCCCCTGAAGATCAAGATAAAACTACTTTTACTTGTCCTTGGGGAATGTTTGCTTACTGAGTTTTACCTTTTGGTTTATGTAATGCCCCTGCCACATTCCAAAGGGCCATTCTTAGCATATTTGCAGATCTGATAAATGAAGGATTGGAAGTATATATGGATGATTTCACTCCATACGGAGAAGAGTTTGATCCAGCATTGGAAACACTAGAAAGAGTCCTACAACGCTGTATAGATACCAGGCTTTGTCTAAGCCACGAAAAATGCTACATGATGATGACAGAAGGACTTATTCTAGGACACTATATCTCAGCAGCTGGCATTTAGGTAGACCCAGCCAAAATCCAAATACTTTTGCTTATTCCTACTCCTACTACTCAAACAGAGGTATGTAGTTTTCTTGGATTCTCTGGTTATTACAGAAGATTTATAGAACATTATTCACGTATTGTTGCACCATTATATGCACTAACTGGTAATATTGATTTCCTTTGGACAGAAAAATGTGAACGTGCTTTCAATGATCTGAAAAAGCTTGTATCTACAGCCCCAGTCCTTCACGGACCAAACTGGGATTTGCCATTCCAGTTATCATCTGATGCCTCAGATACAGCCATTGGAGCGGTCCTTGGTCAGGAGGAGGATAGAAAGCCATTCGTTATTTATTACATTAGCAAAAATCTATTCCCTGTTGAATTAAATTATATTGTAACTGAGAAAGAATTCTTAGCTGTTATACATGCTATCAATAAATTTAGACATTACATCACTGGATATCCCGTCATCTTGTACACAGATCATTCTGCTATAAAGTATTTAGCAAATAAACCTGTCACAAATGGTAGAATAACCAGATGGATGATTTTATTGCAGGAGTTCGACATTACAATCAAGGATCGACCTGGCAAAGAAAACCCCGTAGCTGATTTCCTCTCAAGAATGCCAAAACCAGTTGATGCAGCAGTAGTTGAAGATCAGTTTCCAGATGAGCATCTATTCGTTGTTGCTGTTCAAACACCCTGGTATGCTGATGTCGCCAATTACCTAGCAGTAGGTAAGTTACCAAAACATCTAACCCCTAATGAGCGGAAACAAATTGTCCAGCGAAGCACTAGATTTTCCTGGATTGGGGGTTATTTGTTTCACACAGGGGCAGACATGCAAATCAGGCGGTGCATTCGACAAGATGAAATCTTTGATATATCAAAAGCATGCCATGACCAACCATGTGGTGGAAATTTTGCTGATTGCAGGACTGCACATAAAGTGTTACATACAAGGTATTATTGGCCCACAATTTTTAAAGATGCAAAGAAATTTGTCCAAGCATGTGATAGTTGCCAAAGAGCGGGACGACCTAGTCACTTAGATGAGATGCCTTTGAAACTACAGATAGTCATTGAACCATTTGAGAAATGGGCCCTTGATTTTGTAGGGCCAATCAACCCACCATCAAACCAGAAAACATACATTCTAGTGGCAACAGAATATGTCACCAAGTGGGTTGAAGCAGAAGCCTTGCCTAGAGCTACAGAAGAATCTGTTATACAGTTCTTGCTCCATCTATTTGTGCGCTATGGCCTCCCTAGAGAAATAATAACAGATGGAGGACCACAGTTTGCTGGAAACAGAATAGCGGAAACATTCAACAATTATCATGTTCAGCACAAAATGACCACCCCATATCACCCACAGGCAAATGGGCAAGTAGAAAGCAGCAACAAGATAATAGAAACCATTCTAACCAAAACAGTTGCATCACATAGACACGATTGGGCTGCCAGACTACCAGAAGCACTGTGGGCTTATAGAACAACATGGAGAAGCACCACTGGCCACTCACCTTACCAGCTTATGTTTGGAAAGCAACCTATTTTTCCTATAGAATTTGAAATCTGGACATTACAGACAGCACAAGAAGTGGGGTTAGACTTAACCGAAGCGCAAACTAATCGATTGCAACAGATTAATGAGCTAGATGAAATTAGACTTTCTGCACTTCAACATACTGCCTTGATACAGCAGCAAAGAGCTAAGTGGCATGATGCTCTCATCAAAAACAGAGTCTTCCATGAAGGAGACTAGGCTCTTTTATATGACTCTAGATTTCAGGACTTCCTCGGGAAACTCCAGACTCGTTGGCTGGGACCATATGAAATCCAGAAAGTACATGACAATGGTACCCTCACACTAATTACCATTGATGGTTCTAGGTATACCTTTAAGGCAAATGGCCATCGAGACTATCTCTTTCGCAAACCACTTACCCGAGAGTCCTTCTGCCAACAATTACGCCAAGATACAGATATGGAGATCCTAAGGGAGGAAGACAAGTCTCCTCCACCAGTAACTCACTAAGAAGTTTATTTTTCCTTACAAATTGTATAAATTGTTAGAATTATTTTTGTACATATTGTTACAGCATGTCTTGATTTTCGCTGTTCCTTTTCCAAAAGGAACAGCACTTGTGATTTTTGCTGTTCCATTTCCAAAAGGAACAGCACTTGTGATTTTTGCTGTTCCTTTTCCAAAAGGAACAGCACTTGTGATTTTTGCTGTTCCTTTTCCAAAAGGAACAACACTTGTCATTTTTGTTGTTCCTTTTCTAAAAGGAACATCACTTGAGTGTTTTTGCTGTTCCTTTCTCAAAAAAAAAAAAGAACAGCATTTGAGTGTTTTTGATGTCCCTCTCTCAAGTAGAACAGCACTTGTGTGTTTTTGTTGTGTCTGTAAGGAATAGTATTGTTTGATTTTTGTCGGTCTTTTTCCAAAGGAATGACACTTGTTTGATTTTACTGAACATCACAGCTCCTTTCTTCAAATCAGCAACCATTGTTGTGCCCTTCCTTGAAAAAACACTACTCATAAAATTTGAAATAGTTTGCTCCTTCTCAAGGATGCGGAATGCTGATGATCTTTCGAGTCTTTTTGAATACAGCTATCTACTTATGTGATGAAATCAAAAGCACAGTATGCTGGAATCGGTAAATCACAAATCGCTATCCTTATAAGTAACTGCCCTGAATTGGTGAAAGCACGTAAGGAAAAGATATGCTTATTTATCACCTTGTGTTGCCATTGTCCACTAACTCTGTTTTGATTGGTTATCTCTATCATGCTGATTCTTTTATCTATGTTTATCATTTCATCAATAAGATCAAAGAGTCTATACCTTCCTATTGGGATTTTCAAGCTTCTTCCACCATTCCTACTCTTAAGGAGTGTTGAACCACCCTTTTTGTATAAACAGGAAAGGTTCTCTATTAAAATCAAGAAAGAAAAGAGCAAATAAGCCAAGCAGTTTTGCCAAAATTGTAGGATAGGGAGTCTCATTACGAGTTGGCCTACCATGATCATCAGGATGGAAGTGAAGTGGCATTCCCATTAGGGCCACCACACCCAGGAAATGGTCCAAGAGGTATACTAAAATAAATAAATAACCCTTGGAACAGGAGGTCTCACCACGAGTCGGCCTGCCCACTATTCGCTCCTTCCTCGTGAATGGCACTATGACCAACGGGTTACCAAGCCTGCATCGTGGCCTACAAGTTTTGACATCATATAACACTTCCTCGCATACACAAAGGACTATGGTTCCCAGGGTGAAACAAACAACTCTGCCAAGGTTATGGACACCTATCGGCAGCAGAGCTCTGTTAATGGTATTGAAGTTGTAACCTTTACACCAATGGGTAGGGAAATTAGAATCTTTGTATCTTATGACGTGATAATTTAATTACCCAACCATATACCGCATGACCATTTATTACCGCCAATCATTACAGAGATAGTGACAGTGACCGCATGAGACTAACTAATTATGGCAAATGTCTATTCCCGAACTTCCATCAACTCACCGCAGTTGCTTACGCATTAAAAGCGATCTACCTTTTCACCTCGATTCCAGTAATACACTGTTTTTGTGGACATGGCATATTTTTATAAGTTGCTCCATAAAGGCCTCGCGGACGAAGCAGACGCAGCTCCTTCATTTGACGGTTGGGACAGCCTATCATATTGCGGGGGGGGAGTAACCTCATCATTCCCCAAAATACGTGTCATCTCGTCATTCGAAAAGATCTTGTACTCGAGCACAGCACGGCTCAACGGTATGATCATTTGCCATTTTTTGTTTTCTTCTGCATGAATCGCTGTTCAAAGTATTTCCATTGCATACGCCGTTGCATTTGAATTTAAACGAGAAACACGCCACTAGCTTCTCTGTGTCTCAACGAATAGCTGTTGTTCCTTTGCGAATTTGCAAGAGAAGCCATGGGACGAAGGTCAGTCCGCAGAGAACCACAAACATTGACCGTTTCAGCTGCAGCCCGAAGAATTCTGAAGAAGGCAGGATGGTTGACTTACCTCAACTGCCTGAAGGAATCCAACGAAACTATGGCGAAGGAATTTTTACAAAACCTGCAGGAAGAACACTCTATAATCAGAGGAAAATGAATAGAGGTCACGGACGATATAATAGCAAAAGTCACAGGATTACCGACCGTAGGACCAATATGGACAATAAAAAAGGAAAGACTGCAGAAAATTGTGGAAATCTTTCAGGATGAAGGCCAGAATTTAACAGTTCGCGGAAAAGGGGTGCTACCAGCAACGCTAGGAGAGCCATGGGCAGAATTGGCGAAAATTGTCCAGAGCTACATTACTTGCGAGGGCAGAAAAGACGTGGTAAGACCACGACATCTAAAACTCCTAGCTGTCCTAAAACAAAAATGCTCTGTGAATTTACATGCATTGCTTAATTCGCTATTACATGATGTGGCACGTAGTATGAAAAAGGCACAGCACAAAGAATCTGTGGTTAGCCACCATGGATTAATTCACTTGATAGTAAGCCATAGTCTTACCCAGCAGCATAGCAGCTAGGAAGAGCTCATTGATATTATTAATGAAAGGGCGGCCACATCTGGATGCCCAGAAGAACGAAAACAAACTGATAGCACACCCCAACGCCCTGAGAAACGAAAGAAGGATGCTTGCACAAAAGTGCAAGTTGAAAAGCAAGCCGAAAAGCATATTGAAGAACAACCCGACGTTGGTACATCTGAACAACCATCAAACCGTAGGAAGACAGCACGGCTTGCAGGGATACGAGTAGAGCTAAAGAAACCCCGGGCTCATATGAGCCAAGCAATAGAGATTATAGATGAGCAATCGGCAGAGACAGATACAGAAGACGAAAGTAACGAGGACGTAGAACAATCCACAGGGACAGAGGCGGAAGAGGTAAACAGTAGAGAAACAGAGCAGTTCGTCAAAGAAAAAACAGAAGAGGAAGATGAAGAACAATCAGCGGAAACAGAACAGGATGAAGAAGAAGGAGTCGAGAAGGCAGAGAGTGAGCGGCCCGACCAGGAGGAAGAAATGGAATAGTAGGGGGGAAGCCCAATACAGAACCCGATCGGGGAAGACGAATTGGCCAATATTCTGGCCAATATGGGCGAGTATGGCCAGCCCCTGAGTCCATCCAACCTCCAGATCAGAGAAGAAACCCAGGAAAAAGATGCACCCAAGGAAGTTCATTCGGAAAAAGCAAAAATAGAAATTCCACCCGTCCATGATGAAAAGAAAACAGAAGATATTAGGCAAGAACAGCTCGTTCCTGATCAGAAGGCACCAGAGGAGAATCCGGAGGAAATAAGGGCAGAGGAAGAATTGGCCCAGGAAACAGCAGAGCCAGAAAGGGTTCTTACCCCGGATCGGCCACCTCAAGATGAAAATCCCGAAATTAGTCACAATCCAACCCGCAGCAAACATTCAGCTATTCTTTCTGAGAAATTGAGAGAAACAAGGGAATTGCAAAAAGAAAAAGGGACACTGTTAAACGTGATAGTCAAGCTTCGCCAGCGGATCAGGCTTCTAACAGCAAGACAAAGGGGGGTAAGGACCTCAACAAGAAAAGGTTCGGCCACGCCAATAAGACCCCGTAAGAATAAGAGGCAAAGAACCGGGAGCCGTTCCACTACCCAAAACTCTGACAGGAGCCAAACTGCTGAAGCAGAAAGACAAATTGTTGTTCCAATTGAAACAGAAGAATGGATTGTTGTTCCATTTGAAAAGGAACAGTAGTGGGCTGGAGTTCGCGTTAAAATTGAAACAGATAATAAAGTGGTTCAGACGAAGGCACCACCTTCGGGAGTAATAAGGGTTATGAATTCTAAGCAACGTAATAAGAAAGTTCAAGTACAACTCCCAGCCTCCACAGATGCATGGAAAAAGGACCCAAAAACAAGAACCCTTCACCATCATTTGAAGCAATCCCAGCAAGAAGCAGAAAGGCTCAGGGAACAAACAGTCCCCCGTGAAAAGTATGAGGAATTACAGCAGCAGTTAAGAAATGTCAACCTGTCAGAAAGCCAAGCCTTCGAAGGATGGCATGGGAGCAAGAAAAAGTTGCCAAGGTAACTCGTAGATTAGATGTAGTTATTAAACAAATGGATACCTTGTGTGCTCTGTATAATGATGCTTTAGCATGTAGGGCCCCTGCCAAAAATTATGCCCTTTTTCTAATGGAAAGATACTTGCAATTGAAAATTAAGGCCGTTAGGGCAGGTGCTCCTATAGAAATTAATACTATAGATGATTTTATAAACTGTTGTAAGCATTATGGGGTAAAAGTACAAAGGTTATTGTGTGAATTTTATCTGCATAACCTTGTACTAGAGCAAGAAACCGAGCTAAACCCTGGTCCTTTTGTTGGAGACATTCAATTACAAGCATTCATTTCATTTGCAGTCAATCAAATTAAATGGCTCAAAGCCTACAATGCATTTCAGAGACAAGAAATTGGATTAGACCTATGGGTAAGAGCTAAACCTAGAGACCCGGAGCAGTTATCGAGAAGTCATAGAAATCTTATGAGGACTCCGGGGGTGATTGAAGCACTAGGACCCATGCATGAATCAATCATTCGGCAAGGGCTTGAGTTCTTTGCTTCTATCAAAGACCCTACCATTGAAGCTGCTAAATTTCGATATCGAGTGTCTAATCCGAACATTCAGCTCCGAGAGCCATTTAAGTATGAAAATTTCAAGCTTGTTGCTAACCGATTCCATCCTGGTTAGGATATAGTTTCAGGAGTCCAATCATTTGGCATCCTGCGCCTGGATACCAAGCCTTGTATGAGATGCCCGAGGGCCAGATGAGCCATTTCTTTGATCATCTAGTTTCGCATCATGGGTGTAGGCCTCCACACGAGATTCCATCTCCAGCCTACTCCCTCACTTCTCTTCATGTCAACTATAATGTTTTCATGAGGCCATGAAAAAGGGTAAGTTGGGGGATGTGTGGAGTACCAAGGAAGGTATGTTTTGATGGTCATTTCGGTACCTTTTCATGAAAACTCAAAAGCCTTTTGCATGGGAAACTTAGATAATAATAAGAACTTATAAAGAAATACGAGAAATTAATAAGAAGCACTGATAGACGTCGTTTCTATGTGCAGGAAGGTGAAGAAGCGAAAGGTGGCCATCCAAAGAGTAAAGATAAAGACAAGCTAACTGCTATCCCTGTGACGGGAGACCGAAAGCGAACTAGATCGACACGGATCAGCTCAAAACAGAACGCGGAGATAACAGTGCGAAACAGAAGAAGGAAGAAGTAACGCAGCATTAATGATTCCGCGTATCCCTCAGGATCTTGGATCCTGAGGGATCAATGTTTTAGCCTATTTCTATATCTAGATGTCTCCGTCGTCCCTCTTATAAAAAGGGATAACATTGTTGGTTACGGGGGGGAATTTCAGATCAATTTCTGGGAAGATTTCTTTGAAGAAAGATCTGGACTATGATCTTTATGTTCTGTTGAAGACTTAAGTTTCTGTACTTTTATTGCATGCTTTAATACAGACTTGTTCACTTTTTATCTTTGAGCCTGGATTCATCTTAAGCGGTGTGCCCCTGGAGGCTAAGGGCCTGGCCCTGGAGGACACTTGCTCTTGTATTATTATGCTTGGTTTCCATGTGGTTTGTTCATAAGAGTAATCTGGTAATCTGCTATGTTTTGAGAATATTTCATTACATGCTCTGTTGTGATTAAGTTATTTCGTGTTCTTGAACTTTATATCGATGCTATGTTATTTTATCAAGTCTTTAAGTATTGATAAATTCCTACAGGACACTGTTACTTTATTACAGAATTCTTCACGATTGTATTTTGCATTATAACAAGTCATCTGGAAAAGTCTGTTTCACATGGTCATTGAACGTGACTATTCTTTATTATGAGATACAGTCGTATGTGTTTTAACAGAAGCAGGTTACGTATAGTGTGTTTCTAAGGTTCTATAGTATTGTTCTATCATATAAGATTGAGAGATTGATGTTTTGATTGGCATGGTCAAATAGATTTGTAGTTTAAAGGACTTGGTTATTATTTATTTCAATTGATGTTATATTCGTGACTTGTTGTTCCATTTACTTGCTGTTCCATTTACTGGCTGTTCCATTTACTTGTTGTTCCATTTATTTGTTGTTCCATTTCCAGATTGCTAATTTGCTGTTTCTTGAGGACAGACTTAGGCTGTAGTGGACCCCAGCATCTGCTACCTGGTCCCCAGACCTCTAATCTGCTCCCATCAGCTATGAAAGGGACGTGTTATTGCTACCAAGCCCTTGGCTGATGTGCTGTTCCATTTCATTATCATTTCTTTTATCTGTTGTTTCATTTCTAATCATTAAGAACGGTCTCAGGCTGTAGCGAGCCCAGCATCTGTTATTCAGCTCCCAAACCTCTGATCTATTCTCATTAGTTATGAAAAGGATGGGCTATTGCTGCCGAACCTTTGGTTGATGCAATACTTGGTGTGATTTGGTCTTTCGAAGTAATTAAGTTGTAGGTTTGCATTACTTTCCTTGCATCGCTTTTGAATAGTTGTACTACAAGCATTACTCTGGAAAATGCTAGCCTCAGACTAAGACGCCCTTTGAAATAACCAGACGATCCCGGATTGACATATTAATGTAAGGTAACTAGAGGTGAAAGAGACCCTTTTTATAGCTCTACACTCATCACTTAGTCTATTGGCCAGTTAGACTAAATACAACTAGTTCAACTAAGTCAAACTAAACACAACTCCATTAACTGCTCATCTAACTCCACAAAACTCAACCACTTGAGTTCTAACTGAAGTCCTTCATGCAATAACTCAGTCAACCCATAGGTAACCACGTGATTCCTTCAGGAAGTTGCATGTGCCACATCTGTAGCTCCAACTGAAGTTCTCCAAGAGAATAAGATAATGTTTATAGTCCCAATATTACTAAGGGCTAATAATATTTGATTGTTTCTATTTTTACCTGACAGTCTAAAAATAGACTCTTATCACACTGCTGTGATCCAAAAATAGAAGTCCATCTATTTTTCCCAACATGACCAATCATTCATAAACAACATCCTGCAACTCATAGACCATGATCCATATGTCTAAAAATAGACATAGTCTAAATATAGACTTGCGCCAAAAATAGCCTGCAGGACCACTTAGTGAAGGTGACTCCTTTCCACCATGCTCCATCATCTTGTTGCATTCTCAACAAGCATTTCTTGTTGCACACTTTTCAACGAATACTTCATCGTAAAGGTATGGTAGAAGGTATGAGTAATAGCTCTCTGGATTTTGATTTCTATGAAAATTGTGTACATGGGAAGCAGAATCAGGTGAGTTTCCCCTTTGGTGATAAGAGGGCGAAATAGATATTAGAGCTTGTGCACAGTGATGTGTTTGGACCTGTGAAGGTTCCATCACTAGGTACGTCTATGTACTATGTATCATTTATAGATGACTTCCCAAGGAATACATGGATATATTTCCTTAAGAAGAAATCTGAAGTCTTTGACAGGTTTAAAGAATTTAAGGCTCTGGTGGAAAACCAAACAGAGAAGCAGATAAAGGTGCTCAGGACAGATAACAGTGGAAAGTTTTGCAGTAAGGAATTTGAAGAATTTTGTAAGAAGTGTGGTATAGCACGGCAGAAGACTACTCCATATACACCTTAACAAAATGAAGTTGCAGAAAGAATGAACAAGGCATTGATGGAAATGGCAATAATCATGCTCAATGGTGCTGGGTTAGGATAGGAATTCTTGGCAGAGGCAGTGGAGATAGCATGTTACCTGGTCAATAGATCACCTTCATCAGCATTAGAGGATAAGACTCCACAAGAAGCATGGACTGGTAAGAAACCTTCTCTTTCACATCTAAGGTTATATGGATGTGATGCATATGTACATGTTCCAAAGGAGAAATGAACCAAGTTGGATAGTAAAACTTAAAACTGCATCTTTATTGGGTAAAAGGATGGTTTAAAGGGTTATAAGCTTTGGAACCCAACAACAAGGAAGGTTGTGTATAGCCAAGATGTGGTGTTCAAAGAGGTGAAAGATGTTATTAAACATGAAATCCAACCAAAGGAACCTCAGAAGATAGAGTTTGAGCTAGAGGAGGAAGAATCAGACTCTACAGCAGAGGAGGGATCAAAAGATGAAGAGCCACAAACTCTGGGTGCAAGAAGATCAATTCGAGAAAGAAGGCGGCCAGAAAGGTATAGTCCATTTGCTTTCTGTTCAAATTTTGCTTTATCTTGTACTAATGATGATCCCAGAACTGTGAAGGAAGCGGTAGATTCAGAGGATGGAAAACTCTGGAAAGAGGCCATGGTTGATGAAATGGAATTTTTGCACAAAAATGAGGCTTGGGATCTGGTGGGGTTGCCCACTGGAAGGAAACCCATTAGTAGCAAATGGGTGTTCAAGAAGAAGACAAATGTAGAAGGAAAGGTGGAGAAAGACAAATCTGAGTTGGTAGCAAAAGGTTATTCCCAAGTGCCGGGAATTGATTTTGGTGATATTTTTTCTCCTGTTTCCAAAGTAACTTCTATTAGATTACTTTTATCCATTGCTACTACTTTTGATTTTGAGGTATAACAGATGGATGTGAAGACAATATTTCTTCATGGGGATATAGAAGAGGAAATCCACATCGAGCAACCTGAAGGCTTTGCGGTGAAGGGTAAGAAAGAACTAGTATGCAAGTTAAAGAAGTCTTTGTATGGGTTAAAACAGTCACCAAGGATGCGGTATCAGAAATTTGATACATTTATATGGGGAATTGGCTTCACTAGAAACAAATCAGATCATTGTGTGTATTTTAAATTAATTGGTGATCGTGTTATTTATTTGGTCTTGTATGTGGATGATATGTTGCTGGTTGGAAATGACAAAGAAATTATCCAGGATTT
>APFE030115169.1:1154-25613 GCA_000404065.3 Pinus taeda | reverse complement strand
CAGGAAATGGCAAGGCTAGGCAATCCACTGTCAATCTAGCCAATCCTCCATGATAGTGATAGATCATGACCAAAAATCCACATGCATATTCCAGTCATGCCAAAATTAGTGAGGAAAACATACATGCAACTTGGTATCTGCAAGAAAAACTCATTGTAATTGTTGATCTCGATGTCCTCTTGAGCTTTCCTATTCTTCCCTTGCCTTCTTGCTCCAAAAATCCAAGTATGCCACACCCTCCAAGAGTGTTCCAAGAAAACTCTAAGTGTCCAAGAGTATGAGAGAGAGAGTAATGAGAATAGAGAGAAAGCTCCAAAATCGAACTGACCAAGCCTTCACACTGATCCTTATAAGAATTTTTATTAATGAGGCCTTTCTTTTCTTCATTTTCCATTATTTTCCTTCAATTTACTCCTTACATGCAACCTGTGACCTTTCACCTTCTTTTTCTCCTAATTTCCATTATTTTCATAAATAATATGTCAATTAATGCCTCTTGCCTTTCCAAAGCCTTTTCCATTGCCTTTGCCAATTTCCTTAGCCATAATAACTGAAATGAACAACCACTAGGATGTTTTTCCCACCATTCAGCTTTGAATATGTGTCACATCACCATGGCCTTATGTATGTTTTACATGTATTTTTAACCATGGTTATTACATTATGAGAGCTTTGAAGTCCTCCCACTTAATTACTAGAGTATCACCCTCTATATTAAGTGTTACAATATAGATTTCTCACCAAGTCAAGGCATGGTCCTCTAACTTCATTCTAGCAAATGATATTTTCTACTCCTCATTTATGTGTTGAATGCAAAAGTAAGCTTCTAATTATTGCAAATGGTGATTCAACCTCACAGGGTATAGCTTTATGTCAAGCTTACCATATTAAATATAGATTATGAATAGGCAATGACACTTGAACTTGGCTACTTTTTCTCGAGTTTTTTCCTTGACTCCCATTTTGGGTCTTCATGATCTCATAATTTCCCCTCTAGTATAACCTCTAAGTCAAAATCTCCATCTTCTTCGATGATAAGCTTGTTTCCTAGAGCCTCCATAAAGAGCTTCATATAGTGGTTGATGTAGATGACATGTACTTCCAACATTAAAAATACCTCTTCTATCAAATCATGAGGGTTATGATGAACCAACTCGACAACCACATATATGGTTCTATAATTTTTTGCTTAAACCAATATTTGGATCCTTGACAACTTCGTACAAGATTACCCAAAGAAACCTCACCCTAATGCCAATATAATTTGTAACTATCGTGGATATTCCACTAGAATAGTCTCTCACAACATATCTAATAAATTACCAAAATATATGTTGTGAATGTCAATTTTCCTATTAGATTTCAAATTCTTCACTTTTTGTTTTTTGCCTAATTAATTAATTGGATGAAATGTGAGAAATAGAAAAGAAAAAGAGATATATACACACCATCCAGAAATAGATGCAAAGATTTTCCCTCGAAAACCCTTAGTAAAAACCACAACTAGAAGGTGAGGCAAATTTGCTCTCTTTTCTCCGATATGGAAAATGAGCAAGTACAAAGAAAAGGTACTCTTTATGGAGTTACCTGAGACTTGTGCTTTGTATGGGTGCTATATAATCCTAACCCCCTCCATTTTGCTCCCTTGCTTCACACTTCCAACTACTCTACTCAACTATGGAACAAATAAAAATGGCAAAGAATGGAATCCCTACTCTTAGTGGCCCAATATATAACATAGATCGATGACCAATTAGGGGTAAGGCTTGACTCCCTCAACTATCAACTAGAGTCATAATTTTGAACCTTCTAGAGTCTTCTTCAATGTCCACATTTAGCTATGCCCATATGCATGAGTAACAGGGATTGAAAATGGAATCCACTTGTACCGTGGTGGTCAACATAGTAGGTCAACTTGTGGGAGGCATAACTTTTGCATACGAACTTTGCATTTTGCACTTCTTGCATCATTGGAAAGGTCTCTAAGTATAGAACATCAGTAATGAGTTTGGTTAAAGGGAAAGTTTTTTAATCCAAAAAACTTCGTTTAAGGCATCAAAATGCCTCCAAAAGGTTTTAGACCCCAATTCTCCAAATTGGGACTCATTAGTAAAAATGACCCTACAAGTTGATTCTTCTAAATTTTCCGCTATGAAAGCATCAATATAGATGACAAATAATCTAATGATCTAATCCCAATCAATATTGAAATTTGATGACAAACTTTGTCTAACCAAATAACTCCACAGTAGTAAAACATAGAAAACAACACAAAAGATTATATGGTGGGTATTACAAAATCCTTGAACAATGCAATATATAATCAAAGAAAATTACATCACATATAGATGAATCTCAAGAACTTGATAAATATTAAAAACACCTCAAGAGGAAAACTCTAGTTTAATACATCACAAATGACCAAATGGCTGCTCTATTTATAAAATCTAGTTTTTATAAAGTGTTATAACATTTCCTAAGGTCAAAACCCATTCAAGTGGTTTTATTCACCCCAAAGTTGCCAATCATTCTAGTTTTCACTTATCCTAACAATGAATAGTCCTCTCCACTTTAGGAAGAATATTTGAAAACAATTATGTCACAATTTATGAATGAGGAGATTTTTTATCATCACCCTAAGCATCATCCATGATTCAAATTTAAATATATTTCATATGGATTGGAGAAGAGAATTAATGCTACTTCAAAAGTACAACAATCATTTAATTATTTAGAACCACTCAAAATCATACTCTCTAATTTCAATTTATAAATCATCTTGGAATTTTCAATGCTTATGTCCCAATTGGAATTAAATGCCAACCTCATCCAATTAGTTTACAGAAATATTATATATTCACCTTCACAATCCCTGTTTTCTAATATAAGTAAATAAAAAATTACCTTCTCTCTTCCATAAAATTTATGTGTGGATCACTATCCACATAGTCCTAGTTGAAGTCAAAGATGTTTTTTGGGCAAATAAAAAATTACCTTCTCTCTTCTATAAAATTTATGTGTGGATCACTATCCACATAGTCATAGTTGAAGTCAAAGATGTTTTTACAGTGAGCAATGCTGATGGATGTACACCAATCTCATTTAATGTGATTGTACTAGTAGATACATGTGCAAGTAAGGTATAAAATATATTAATGTCTAGACACCTACAATCTGCTTTTTCTTTATACTATTTCACAATATTTGTCATATTTGTGTAATAGGAGACAACACTCATTTTTCTATTTGTTTTAGGTTTATAATGTTTCATACCATTTCACAATATTTGTACGACAAGAGACAACACTCGTTTTTGTATTTGCTTTACGTTTATAATGTTTTCATAGTATTTCACAATATTTTTACAACAAGAGACAACACTCGTTTTTATATCTTGACAACACTGGTTTTTGTATTTGCTTTACGTTTATAATGTTTTCATAGTATTTCACAATATTTTTACAACAAGAGACAACACTCGTTTTTGTATTTGCATTACGTTTATAATGTTTTCATAGTATTTCACAATATTTGTAGGACGAGAGAACACTCATTTTTATATTTGCTTTATGTTTATAATGTTCTCTAAATTCGTAAGTGCTGTAACAATAAGCAACAAGAAAAATATTTAAACAAATAAAATAAAATAAAAAATTATATCCATTCTTAGTTACCAAAAAAAATGGCATTGAACATTTAAATGGTAATGACACTATTTTAAATGGAACTTATAATTCAATTGTTATTTTAGATGAAAACAATATTTTTAATGGTGAGAAATAAATATATAAGTTCCATTTATAATATTGTTATTTTAGATGAAAACAATATTTTTAATAGTGGAAACTAAACATATAAGTTCCATTTAAAATATTGTTATTTTAAATGAAAATAATATTTTTAATGGTGAAAACTAAACATATAAATTAATAACAAAAAAAACCTTGAAAAAAAGATAGTCATGAAGCTTAATTGACTTATTAAAAATATTCCAAAGGACATTGATAAGTACACTTACAAATTTCAAAATAAATTTAAATATATTAAAATAAGGTTTAAATAAATTTTAAACTCTTTCCATTAATAAATTATTAAAGATTTAAATAATTAATATTAAATTTAAAAAAACATAATTTTATAATCAAATTTGATATTAATTTAAATGCAAATTCTATCCATGTTAACATATTTCTATTGGTTTTTTACCATAGACGATGAATTATGCAATGATAACTAAAATTCAAGTTCTTTTTACTAGATATCCAATGGTAATTAAGATTAGTCCTTATGAAACTCCCAAAACTAAAGGAGCAATGATCTCACTCTCAAGATCATACCTACCTTTTTTCTTAAAGATGAGGCTCACTACCAAAAACTCATTTTAGTATTGAATTCATTACCTAACAAGGTTCAAAGTCTTGAAAACCAAAAAAAACCATTTTACTTACATGCCTAAGTCCATAATCTTTTATTTTCTTTCAACAATTTAAAATGTTATTAAGCATTATATTTGGGACTATCAAAATTGTTATTAAATATACAAAATCAATATAAAATAATTATAAATTACTCACAATGTTATATAGAGTGCTACATATTTTTCTCAACGAAAAATCCTAAATTTATTTAAAAAATAATAATTTTGTGCAAATGCTAAAACATTTAGATTTGCCAGCCAATAGCTAGAACAAAAAAGAATCAGACTATAGACTAGCACAAACCCTTTTCTTACTATAATAAATTATAATATATTATATAATACAGAGATATAAGTCAAAGCTAACATGAATAAAATAAAAATATGGAACTTATTTTTCCAAAAAGTTACCAAATATGAATGTTTTAAAGTATTAATGAATGTATTAATATTATTTATTAATTTTGATGAAAATTTCTGTGAATTATATAATGAGCATTTTTATTATCAAATTTAAAAATCACCAATTGAACCATTTTTGGTTCAAAAATAAACCCACAAAATCCTTATTGTAATTATCAAAAAATCTCATCAACCTAAATCCAAAATTTTTAATTTATTATTCTTTATATAATTATACTTATTTCTTAAAATCAATTCCTTATATGATTATATTCACATATTTATTATTCCATCATATTTATATTGATTAGTCGTTTAGTGAAATTATGTTTAATAAATAATTTCAAATTTTAATCTTAAAAAATTATTAAGAAAATAATTGAATATCAATACTTTAACTCTTTATTCAATTAATATAATCATTTAAAAATTCTATTAAAAGATTCATCTCTATAAAATTAAAAATATTTTATATTTCTTATAAATTAAATAGACAAACAATAAAATAAATTAAACTCTACGTTTAAAACTCCATCTCATCCACAAGCAACTGTGAACAAGGAACATAGATTTAATAGCTGTAGGCTATTTAATATCATCGTGATATTGGAAATATGCTTTTGCTTATGAATTGGATTTGTAAGATTTGGCAATAACGATTATTAAAGTGGATGTGTGATCAAGTACAGTCAACTCGGCAACGATGCCAACAGATAATATTAAACAATACATCAGACAACACAACTTCATATTATGAAACTGCTTATTGGACTTCTGTCTCCCACCCTTCCACTAAAAATGGATGACAAAGTTGTGATATGAAAATGACAACACAAGCAGTACTTTTAACTGTCCTTATCAATACAAGCAAGCAACATGAAGGAGCACTTAATTGCACTTCTGTCTCCCACCCTCCCATTAAGAAATGGAGGGCAACGTTTTACCATGAAAATGACAACACAGGTTGGACATGATAACTGTCTTTGTCAGTGAAAGCAAGCAGCATGGAGGGTGCACTTGTTCTTGTTAAGTGAGGCCTTGAAATATCTGTAGCTTCTACTTTAAGACGTGTCAAAATTTTAAGTTATAGGGGGCTCATAATTTAAAAGTGCCATGAATATTTTAAGATAAGCTGTATTTATCTGCCTTTTTATCACAATAAGATAAGATGTATTATCTGCCTTTTATCACAAGGGGCCATTAGAGCTTTCATCATGACATAATAGATTTATTCTTATCAGAGTGACAAAATGTTCAACGCTTTACCTATCATGTGGATGGAACAAACAGACAGCTACACAGATGTTTATGGTTTTTATGGAACAAGCAAACAGCTACATTGGTGTTAAAAGCAAGAAAAAAAGGCTTTTAGGACTTCCAACAACAAATCAGTCATTATTAGTGAGATATGTGAGTCATTATTAGTGAGATACATGTCTCTTGTAGGGTACGGAGAGGAGAGACACACTCATAGTTTTTTGGAAATGCTAAAAGGCAGATAACATGCAATTCCATTAGTCAATGTCCAGCCACCAATCAAAGAGTCAACAATTCTATCATCTGTTGACACTATTAAAATTAATTGAAGCAAACAGCACCCTCCAGTGACATCAGCTGCACATATTATATTCTACAGTCTGTTTGTCCACATGTATGCTGCTCAAAGACAATTAGAAAATGGAACAGTGAAGACATCAAATATATTTGGATACATTTACAATTTTCTGAAAACAAGGAATTGACTCGTGAAATAAATATTAATTTTCAAAGTGATTCTGTAAATTTGCAGGCCTGAGCTCTCTTACTTCATGGAAAATAGACTTCAGAAATGTCCTCAAAGTTACATCTGCTGCACTAACCTAGAAACATGTGCCTCAAAGCCAGCTTCGATGCTTCATAGAGCTCCATCCTTTCTTCATGTGGTCAGAGTTGCATCTATCACATTGTGGGAACCCATGTTATCCCAATTTTGATTAAGCTTTGCGGTGGCCATTCCATCATCACATTTAATGTATACTACAGATATCAGTCTCATAGCTTTCATAAGCTTGTGTGTTTAAAATGTTAAAATACAGATTGGAATGTAATGTCTCATGTTCTTTTACACTTGGGCATTTAAATATAGTGGTCATATAGTAATAACTCTTGGGTAGCATACCAGGCTATGGTTTGATAGCTAATACCAGTGCTCTCCAGATAACTAACACTGTTAGTGCTCTTCCACGTGTCAGATGATTTTAAGATCTTCCAAATGTCGGATGATTTTAAGATATTACGCAATTCACCATGATTTAAGTTTTTGGAAAGAGTAGGCTAGAATGCCCAAGAAATCAACCTTCTGCCATCATGCAAGTTCAGCAAAACCCAACCAGAGTCACACAAAGCAGCAGGATCTACTTAACTCACAAAAAGGAAGATGTAATTTATAATTTACACAAACAAACAAAGCTCCATTCAGCCAAAGAAATAAAAATAAAGCTCAAGGTCTTCCATATCAACGCTTGAGCTTTGAGGCCAGCTAGTACAGTTTCATTTGAACATCAGATATCAGGCGACCTCTCTCCTGCTGATAATGGAGTAATAACTACATATGGCTTTTCCATACAAACATCCGAAAACATTATTAAGTCTAAATCAAAACCGCAGGCCTTGATCACAAACCAAAATAGCTGAGCACTGATAAGCTGCAGCCTGTAGATAATGTTATATTAATAATCGCAGTTGAAAGTTCCAAATAAAGAGGTTGATGGGTGGATACTTTACACACTGCCTAACAGCATATTCTACGTTTGGGTTAATGATGATAATGCTTCCAGTCAGCTTTGGAGAACAGAGAGCGTACATGGGGCTTTAAATATGACGATAAATGTGCAGTAGAAGCTGAAGCCTCCAACTGGAGCAATCTTGTGGGAATGGATTGCTTAATCAGAGGATTTCGTTGTATCCACTCTTCCAGCACCACCACCAACTTCCCTTTCTGCAACACAATGAATACACATAGGAATTGAAAATGGGAAACATGCAGTTAAGAGTGTTATAATCACCACTCTGGACTACCAAACAAATAAGATGACAGACAAACAACAAACTATACACAATTTCACCGTCCATAACCCTTGACAAAATCACAAGCGACTCCATAAAAAAATTTAACTGAGATGTCATGTGGTTTCCATTGATTTTAAGCAAGGAGTATGGAAGACTGGATGGTTTTGGGTGGTGCTGCTGATCTAGGACTACTTCCGGTGCTAGTGCTATCAGACAGAGAAACAAATGTTTTTTGCAAAACACCTGTTGGGGAGGAAGAAACTGCAATGTCATTATTATGGCTCAGACTATTGTTATTGTTTTGGCTGTCTCTTGGACTGCATTCCCATCCATGGTCAGCAGTACCATTCATAAAGTTATGTTGAAGTCCTGAAGAAGCATTCTTGCACTCGCTAGTAGATTGAAGAACCTCTGCTAACGGGCCACCCACTGGACTCTCCCATGTAATGGGTATCCAATTGCTGTGGCGATGCCTCTCCTCCTCATTAATTATGTTGCCTACTCCAAGACCCATATGAGTATCATCATCATCATCATCATGGTCTCTAGACATAGATAATTTTAGAGGGGAAAGTGATAACTTGCCACGAGGGGAGCTTGAATTTGTTGCAGAAAAATCTGAGGATGCCATTGGAATTGAAATGGAGAGTTGGGTGGTTGATGAGCTTCTATTTGATCGATCTTCCTCAACATCTGACCATGAAAGTGTGGATGCATCGCGAGATCGAGGCCAATCATCAAAAAAATGTCTCAGGGGTTGACCTTGTCCTTCACTCTCACGACCCACATTTCCTGACTCCACAACACCGAAGCCTGAGTTTCTGAATGAATGCTGCTGCTGCATTTGCTGACTTGCATCTGACATGAGACTGAAGTCTTGGCCCAACAGTGTTCTTAATTGTGGGGAATTGTACTGCATAAAAGACCCATTTTGTTCTGTCTTAACCTGTGACACTTTAGATTGCATACTTGAACGCCACCCATTGTTGCTCACTGATGAAAGTATCGAATCCTGACCAAGCCCTCTTGTGCTTCCAGAAACATCAGAGAAAAATACTTGCTCATCAATGTCTCCCCCTTTCATCCCATTCATATACCTACACAAAGTGTTTAAAAAGGAGCAGACTCAGTTTTTGCAGACAATCTCACTTTATGGATTGTAAAAGGAAGTCACAAAAATGCAGCTTTACAGCAAATATGATTTGGTTATGAACACATATAGGGCTAACAATCCAGGGTTATGCAAATTTTCTAAAACATCTAAGTACATTAGTTCTGGTATGATAAAGAAGAATAAGTTGATATAGCAAAATGGCTGGTTGCCTGGCATTGCAAGTATGAGAGTGCAATATAAGAAAAAGGACAAAACTACTTTCCTTGCAACAACAAATCATCTACATTGTTTAACTGACTACAAAGTAGTCAAGACTGGGATATATCAGGTCAGAAATTCCAATGAAATTAGAATTGAACTGCCAGAAAACCTATTAGATGACAAGAATGTTACTACTGGTATAGGGACTAAATAATCGGAATATAGTGTTTAGATACATGATATGAATGAGAAACATGTTTGTATATTATAACCCAGAACAATAATCTGCAGCGTTCTACCAAATGCTCTATAAAATGATAACGATTAGCAAAAAATAATTTACCAATACCCTGTCAAGAATGTTCATAACAGACTTTACCAAGGAGTGGATCTCTTGTTCATTACCTGTATTCTTTGTCAGACCCCATTGAAGAGGCCGATCCAGAAGCGATTTGAAGGAGGAGGTTAGAATTCATTCCAAGAGGAGATTGCTGCTGCTGATGGTGACTGTTAACAGTAACTGGGGGACGAAGATTGCTAGTGTGAATGTTCGTGTTACGAGCAGTTGCGATACTGATAGAAGAAGGGGATGGACCGTTGGAAGTAATGGTGTTTGTGGTGGTTGCGGTGGTGATGGTGGGTGTCGGTCCTCCCAGATGTGACTGAGAATTAGGGGCCGCAGTCTGGCCTTCCACAGGCTTTCTTGAACGATGACGGCCCCTGTGCATGTGCCGTTCGCAATACTTTTGATCTGGAACCACGTCTCTGGAGCAACGCCATTTCTTGCCATCAGTTCTTCGGCATCTTCCAGGCTCTGGGTCTGTATTGCTAGCAAAACCCAACTGGAAGTGACTCCATGCCACTGCATTACATATCAAAAAATATAGATATCAGCTTTTTTTACATTTTGGTAATCTTGGTTTCATGGGTTTCAGCATTCCAAGTTCAAAAATGCATGGATTTCGTGGGCTCTATAAAATCTTACTGCTGGGATGATAAGATCCAGCCGACAAAACAGACAAGGCGGCCACGCTCTTCCTTATGGGGAGAATTAGTTCTGCAGGCACAGGAACACCTGCCATCATGTATTTGAAAATCAAGGCCTGGTGCTCCAGCTCCTGCCACTGTGACTGTGTAAAAGGCGGGCGTGTTCCCGCTATAATCCCATGCATGCCTCCCATGTGACTTGCACCATTTTCCCTCGCCATGCCCAGAGGCAACCCTGCAAATATGCACACCCAAAAATGATGACTCATATTTTATCTACTAACTGCCATAATTATTTCTGCAGCTCTGTTATAGATATAGTGCAACAAATCAGTAACAGATGAATAAACAATGTTAACATTTAACAAGGCTTGAGGAACTAACCAATGTGTAAAACAAAAACCCAAGACAAATTCATACTCACATTGGCCTGGGCACTAGTTCAGAATGTGCACAGAGAACCAATACTAGCAGGCTTATCATAAGCTCTATATCTGATAAGAACAAACTCATTGTGACATTGGCATGGGCAGTGGTTTAGAAAGTTCAGGGAGATCAAAAAAGACAATAAAGGGGCTCTATATCTGAAAAGGCAAGATTGACCCAGATGGGTATTGCTTTGAAATCTTGAAGCTACATATCGTGGCAAGCCTCTTCAAATTTTTTTGATGCAGTTCAACTTCTAGTCCTTCTATTATCTATAGGGATATTCATTTGCATGAACTTCTTAGGAGTCAGAACTTCCTTTATGATCATGTAGCTGGAACCAAGATACTTCATTTAAACTTATTTTATTCTGGATTATAATAACTGGATGACTTGACTTCAACCAATCTTAATAACCACTTAATTATTTACGTCACAAGCAACTTAATTCCTGCAGATCAAACCCAACTCAATGAAAGGCAACCAAAAACCACCATCGCCACTTCCTAAAACCACCATGCCATCGGTGGATTTGACTTCAACTCCACAACAAAAACCACTCTATTTCATTAAAAGCAATGCACTCACTGCCATAAAAACCAGCCCCCAAAACAGCAGCAAAATCAGGCTTTGGGACAGAAACCATCAATGCAAACCTAAAACAAAATTAAATCATTGCAAAAGACTAATTGCACAATGTGACGTAATAGATACTGCAAAAATACCTGCAGGCTTATTACAGTTATAAGATTGATGAAAACTCAGAGTCCTTGCACCCCCTCCACCACCATATACAGACACCCCAGAGTCACTTCTCATAAGCCTTTGTTCAGACACATTCACACAGCCTTCATTGCTAATCAGTCCACCACCATCAGAAGCACTTGAATTGGTGGGAGAACAATTAGTCAGACGTCCATCAGACATTATGGAATTGCTCCTCAGAAGAGATCCAATGGCAGCAGCACTGTTATTGTTTCCGTTGCTGCTGTTATGGTGTTGCTGCTGTTGTCTGCAAGAGAAGGAATCGGTGCGTGCAATCTTGATGGGCCCTCTGCTTCTTTCGTCCAAATCCATTTCAGAAGCTGGGCGACATTGTTTATTATAAGGATCGCCCACAGGCAAATGTGACAGCATTCCAATTCCAATTCCTGTAGGAGATGACAATCCCGGCATTCTACTGTGTCGGTGATCCCCCAGCTCAGACAAACTCCCGGACACCGACACAGAACTATGTGAAAAATCCATTCCCCTCTTCCTCAATCAAATAGCAAAAACACACCCAAAAAAAAAACCTCACCCCTCCCCAAGCCTAAACCCTTCCACCACTACTGCTAAAACCGACTCAGACCCTACACCATCAGAGATTTTTTTCCTTATTTCTCAGAGATTTTTGACGTGATTAACATCAAATCAATATCACACACAACAGTTAACGACCTCAAACCCAACGCCACGCAGACCTATCACAGTAAGAAGATCGCCATGCAGTCTGAGGCTGGCTCCCTTTTCGCTCTGTCCACCTTCAGATTCAGAACCGTTTTTCCTGGATTTTTCAGACCATCTCTATCTCTATCTCTAATGCAGAAATATCCACATCCCACACCCACGGTCCTCTCATTATACTCGCCCCTGCCTCCCTCACACCGCTTATCATAATAATAATAATAATAATATCTCACACAAACCGCTTACTGCTCAACGCTCGTGATACCTTCTCCCCCTTACCGCTTTCGCACCGTGATACCACGCATAGAAGCAGATTTGTACTTGTACGAAACTGCTCGCACACCCCTCGAAGATGGTAATTATTGAAGCAAGGTATGCATGTATGAATGTATGCCTGCCAGCCAATACATTCATTCATGCTCAGTTGCAATGATGAATGATGGCATTCACCTCCGCTCCCCCTGACATGCACCTGCCTCTGCCTCCCTCCGTATTAGAGGAACATGTTCTACTTGGGCGAGCATATGACCTGCTGAAGTCCACTATCTCTCTCTTATGACCACGTAATTTAGATCAACGATGACTTGCAACCCACATTAACTTTGAAATGTTTTTTCCTTGCAGGAAAATTGGTTGCTAAATCAATACCAACTTAATAGGTATATAAATGCACACTGTCTAGGACAGATCCCTTTACTAACCTGAAATTTTCACAGCAACAAATATTGGTGATATCTCAGCATAATAAATTAATAATCGAAATTAAATCAAATTTGTAATTTGTTATTAATGTGTTTTGTTAGGCATTTTTGATATGAAGTTATGCAGAGTGTTTTGTTAAGATTTTTTTGATGTGAAGTTACTAAGTTAATTTTCGCCTCTGTAGTGGTGATATATTAAACATGTTTAAATAATAGTGATATATAAGATATAGTGATATATAAGATATGATGAAAATATAATCTTATCGAATTTAGAAAAAATTATAGTTGGGTATTGTAAATTAAAATATAAATGATATATTATATTTTTTTATTTAAAAAATTTAACTTACTTTGGATTGCAGATTACTGTGGTGTGGTTTCTGAGAGGAATTCGGATTATCCACAGTGTTCATCTTTATATTGGTCGACGTTTCGAGTATAGACCCAATCTCAAAACCCTTCTCTTTCTTTTCTCCGTAAATCAGTCCTGATGACACTCATGTTCAGGACTGATGTACGGAGAAAA
The DNA here is from genome assembly GCA_000404065.3 of Pinus taeda. NCBI lineage: Eukaryota > Viridiplantae > Streptophyta > Pinopsida > Pinales > Pinaceae > Pinus > Pinus taeda. Next base: position 12,339 of record APFE030115169.1, on the reverse strand, counting down.
GAAAGAGAAGGGTTTTGATTCTGGGTCTAGACTGGAAACATCCACCAATATAAAGATGAACATTGTGGATAATCTGAATTCCTCTCAGAAATTTAACTTACATAAATATATTCATCTTCTAAAAGTATAGGTAGTATCTCTATGTTTTAACTGGCTCAAAGAAGAAAATTAATATAGCTAAGATTAGAACGAACTCTCATGACCTCCACAGTGAAACCGGTCATTGGGCAGTTCCTAAAACACCATGGATGGAAAGATTCTGCCATCTCTATGAGAATACGAACATCTAGGATAAAAATCACTTCCTCTTAGAGTGCCCGGCATACAACCACATTAGATCCCAGTGTCAAAATCTTTGTTGCAACACTGACCTTCCCTTTTAAGTTGTCAGTGAGCCTAAGAGTCTTCTCTCCAAGCTTTTTGAGCATAAGAATAAAATCTTAAATTAAACTAAATAATTTGTTTCTTTAGGTCGGATAGACCAAAGTTTGGTCTCAGTATACATTAACCACCATCAACATCATAAATTAAGAATTCAAATTAAATCTATATATAATTTATCTTAATATAAATATAAATGTATATTTATATTTTTTTAATTATATTTTTTTATTTAAAAAATTAATTTAAATAAATATATTCATCGTTCTTAGAAATATAAGTGATATTTCAACATAATAAATTAATAATTCAATCCTAATAATGTGTAATTTATATATTTTTTTATTTAAAAGTAATTTAAAAAAATATATTCATCGTTCTTTGAAATATAGGTAATATTTCAACCTAATAAATTAATAATTAAAATTATATTATATATATATAATATATATATATATATATATATATAATCAATTCTAATATATAAAAATGTGAATTTCTATTTTTTATTTAAAAATTTAATTTAAATAAATACATTCATCGTTCTTAGAAATAATAGGTGATATTTTAACCTAATAAATAAATGATTCAAATTAAATTTAAATGTAATCTATCTTAAATTAGATTAACTATATATATATATAATTTAAACAAATACAATCATCATAATTTTTTATAATTTCAAATCATATTATCTTTTTTGAATAATAAATTTAAATTTTCAAAAATTTTGATAGTTTAAACTTTATCCTCATATATATAAATTTTTATTTTTTTAAAATTAAATTGAATTAAAAATTAAATTGAATTTAAATCTAAATCTTGAAAACCATATTCCCACATGTTTTCATTTGTTTAAACCATAAAACGAAATTTTCAAAACTTTTAATAACTTCAAATTTTTCTCAATTATACTTTAAAATATAAGAATCATACCTCAACATATTATCTTTCATCTCAAATTACTTAAAACCTTTGACTTTCCAACCATGCAAATTATATTATAATCTTCATCAATCAACTATAAACAATGTTAGAAATAACAAATATATTCCTTAAAAGCATACATAAAATAACATACATTAAAATATAAATTCTTATCTCAACTTTAATTTGTCTTTTCTATTTAAAGCTTATAAAAAAAAGTATGTTCATCTTACCAACAATAAAATTAAATATCCAAAATCTTTATTAACTTAAAAAATGTACTCTAATTAATAGATGAAAGCGTGGTTTAGTTGAAATCCGAAACAAGATTGCGAATTTTTGTTATTTAAAATACATTGTTAAATATATAAATAGATTCAATATCGTAAAAAACCCCTTAAATATTAAAACTTTACCAATTAAACAACTTAAACATGTAATTTTTAAAAATCTTTCATATTTTAACAAAAATAAAAAAATATATTAAGTAAACTACAAATAACTTAAATATTTAATCACACTATAATAACTATATATTTATTTAACCTTAAATATCACATTAATTCTAATGTCCCTGAGTCTTCTCTGTTAACATTCCTTCCATTTTTAATATGTTGTTAAGAATGAGCTCTTCCTCATAAGAAGCCTAAATGCATACCCCAAAGTTAGTCTAAACAACTCCGGGGAAATGAAGTCTAAACAACTCAGGTGAAATGAATAAATAAACCAACCTACTAAGTATGTCCTTCACAAGATGCTTAGATATGTGTGTTGTATAGAGAGCAGAGAAAGGAGTGTTTATGTTTGTATGTCCATTACAATAACGAGGAGGAGAACATAGTGAAGAAATCAAAGATCTGATGACAAGGATATGCATGAAATTTTGTGCAAGAAATCTTGGAATCTATACTAGAGCTAGTGGTTAGTGCTCCATGTGATTGACAACTAAGCTACTTATATGATTGAGATAACTTTAATTTTGATGTGAAATAAAATGGCTTTTGCAATTTTCATTTAAACATATGTTTTAATAAGGTTGAATTGACTTAACTAAATTAAGTATTTAAAAGTACCAATGTACTTGCAATTACATCTCATAACTAATTAGTTTAGATTTATAAAATATTTGTAAACATAGAAGGAAGAGATTATATAGTTCTTTTTCTTATGTGAACCTTGTCTTATACTTTTGTCACATTGATTAAAAAATAGTTTGAAAGGACAACAAATTACAAGTTGAAAAAAGCAGCAAGATCAATATCAGACTACCTTGAAAAAGTCATCAGAATCAACATCAGAAGACTTTATTAAGAATATCGACTATTAAGTTGAGAACAACTTTTGCATAGAATAGGATATATAATCATTTCTTCCTTGGAAATTGATGTATATATACTTACATTCCGGTAAATTAACTTGGAATTTTTTAAGTAGAAGATAAAAGCAATAATGTTAATGTTGTAGTTGTAATTTACATGTTTCTATGTTTTTAAGTATATTTGTTATTTAAATTTATTTAAAATTTGATGGAGATTTTTTGAATTTAAGTTCGAGATTTTTTGAATTCAAGTTTGAGTTGTAAACTCTTTAAAATCTAAGTGGGCAGATGTTTTTTATTTTGATAGATGGTATTTTTGCATGGTCTTTTTGTTTTTTTGGAACGAAAGCATTTCTATATAGGATCACTGAATGAACAGTGGGTAAAGTATGAGACTTTTTTTATAGGATAGTTGTTTACTTTTTTCTTACTATAAACATGTTTAATATTGTATTGGGATATATTAGAATGTTACAAATTAGATGAATGATCTATATAATGATATACTCAAACTTAATAGGCTCCTAGACAAATGTACTGGTTTATACTTTTATATATAAATATAGTGTTTTTTCCTTACTGAAAAAAATTCATGATGTTAAATTTATATAATCAAAAACCTATTTTAAATAACAAAATTAAAGTTATAAGAAGAGCTTTTGCCAAAATCACATATAGAAAGACCTTTGTCGGAACCAACCAGTGTAGTTCATCGTCCTGACGATGACGATGAACCACACTGGTTGGTTCGAAAAGCGTCGACAAAGGTCTTTCTATATGTGATTTTCGCCAAAGCTCTTCTTATAACTTTGATAGATCACAGAAACCTCAATTCTACAACAAAATTAAAATTTAACAAACTAAAATTAACCTTAAAATAAAAACCCAAAATAAACATAACGCTTTTAAACAACTCATTAATTGCAATGTCAAAATGGGTTAGCTACAAAACTCTTGAAGGTCGGGTTTGAGAGATGGGTATCAATGTTTTATGGTACAAATATTTGTTAATCGATCGAAATTCGTGAGGAGAATAAGATTAAAGTTAATGGCACATGCAAAAGTATCTTCGCAACAACCAAAGTAAAATGGCGTAAATCTCAACCATGTTTTTTTGATTCCCCAAAACTCCCACACAGGTATTAGGTTCGGTCCTATACTCTACAAATAGATGCTACAGATTTCAAACTTGCAGCGACAGTAAATGTTGAAGTTAGACCAGGGAGAGTAGTGCTCGGATGGATTATTCCTGTTAAGAAAAGGAATTTTTCCTGAGATGAGTGTAACAACTTTTGGAGGGGAGCAACTGAAGGCAATTGTTAAATTCCTTCCTTTTATACATCCAAAGCACTTTGGGAATATAATGTATCTTCTCAAAAAAAACAACAACAACATGGGTGGCAGAATGAAGTAGTTATCCACTGCAATTAAATGTCCATACCTGCAAGTTAACATGGGGTAAAGGGATTTAGGAAGTATCACCACCAATAATTAATAACAACGAAGAAAGTATTCTCAAGGTAGCGAAAAAAGAGGAGTGGTTGCTGACCTGCTAAAATCTCAACTCAAGCAGGCTGCAGCGAGATAATATATTACTAAATGTAGTTTTAGTTTAAATATATCACGTTAAGATTTAATAGAGATGGCAAGTTTTTATAATTATTTTACATTTTGGTTTTTTTTGGGTTTTGTGAGATTGAGGTTTTTAGGTGTGGAGCATTTGGATTGTGTAATTTGGCTCGATTGAGATTTTTGGATGTTTAATTATTTTACATTTTGGGTTTTTTGGGTTTTGCGAGATTGAGATTTTTTGTTGTGGAGCATTTGGATTGTGTAATTTGGTGAGATTGAGATTTTTGGTTGTGGAGTCTTTGGATTGTGCAAATTATATAATTCAAACCTGTTTGTCTGTCTAATTTTGAAAAAAATTGAGCAGATACACATAAAAGAAACTTCAAAATATAAAATACTTAAATTATAACTAATTTAATTGTTAATAGAAACACCATATACCAGTGACAAATTAAATATTTGTTATTTTCAGTGATATGAGTCACTTATTCTAATATTCTAATTAACAAATGAAATTGTCATTTTCTCAACATTTTTTCTGGGTAATTTGTTCAAAATTCCATCCAGGTTTTTAAACACTGTAAGTTTAAGTTTGTTAATTTGTAAAGATTTAGCGCTTCAGGGTTTTTCAGAGTGTTGAATACATTTATGCGTTTAAAAGTGTATTTTAAACCACAAGAATCACAATCTTACTAGAAATTGTATTGTCCGATTCTAGCCAAAAAGCCATTTAGTTTTTAGTTAGATTACACTACACCTAATCTAAATTTATATTCATTGAGTTCAAATATCTAACTATATTCATTGAGTTCAAATATTTAACATTCAATTGATGCTAAAATCTCAACTCAACCAGCTTGTAGCTGAGTTTGTATATTGCTAGAGGTAGTTTAGTGTTAAATATTTTATGTTAAAATTAGAAATAGAAAATGTTTTTTTTTAACATGGTAAAATTTATCATAATTTAATTTTTTTATTTGGGATTAATGACGCAGGATTATTGAATATACAAATTACTTAGTGATAATTCTGTTTACAAAATTCAAATATTTAAGATTTAATTGTAAATTGATAATAAAAACAATTAATGAAACATTTGTTTTTTTAAATGGTAAATCATAATTTAATGGTTAAATAATGGTGAAAATAGTCATTATTAACTACATACAATTTACAAACTACTGAAATTACAATTATTATTAACTACATACGAATTACAAACCACTGAAATTACAATTATTATTAACTACATATGAATTACAAACTATTTACTAATGGTTGGTGAATCATAGTTTAATACAGTGATAGTGGTCTAACTGAGTGTTCAATGTTTTTGTCTTTTTCAAGGTATTTTTTCTGGTCAATTATATCCGAAATCTGTAAGGATTTTTTGGAATGATACTTTTGAAATTATCATTCCAGAAGAAATTGAAACCAAAGCTATTTTTTGGAATCCGTGGGAAATCAAGTGTCCCAAAAGCTTTGCATAATGTTAAATCCATTTATACATTCAAAAAAAACATTTTAAATAATTAAAATTCATAATATGGTCAAAAATTGTATTACCAAATTCATACTAAAAAAGCAAAAATGTCTAATAATTAGATTGCTCCTAATTCAATCTTCAAACAAAAACTAAAACAATCATTATTAATTACACGCTAATTATAAACTACTTACCAAAAAATATATTTTTACAAAAACTAAAAAATTCATTTTTTAATTACATCCGAATTATAAACTACGTACTAATAATTATATTTTTTAATTCAAATCTTTGAAATCCATTTTCAACCCACACTAATAATAAATTTATTTATTTTTAACTAATAATTCATGATTCAATTGTAGAACAACAATTTTGGGTTGTCTTTAGTGTGACTTTTTGGTGACGGAATCAAGGGGAAGTTTTCAGGTGAAATCTTGATTTGTGTTATTTAAATTGGTTGTTTGACTGTATATATGGATTTAGCACCCTGAAAAACCTCTAGGGCACTTGGATTGTGCAGGGAAATTAGACCAGAAAAACCCACCAGAAAAACTTCCAAAAAGTCGCACTAAATACAACAAGTACTCATTATTAACTACATACGAATTACAAATGGAGTTGTCTTTAGTGCGACATTTTAAACTTTCCAGAAATCCAACAAGTACTCATTATTGTACTCATTATTAACTACATACGAATTACAAATGGAGTTGTCTTTAGTGCGACATTTTAAACTTTCCAGAAATCCAACAAGTAATCATTATTAACTACATACGAATTACAAATGGAGTTGTCTTTAGTGCGACATTTTAAACTTTCCAGAAATCCGACAAAAAAATTTGACATGAAATCTTGATTAGTGTTATATTTAAACTAGTTTTAACTTATATATATATATATATATATATATATATATATGGATTCAGTGCCATGCAAAACCCTAGGACACTTCGATTGTGTAAGGGCTTACCCATCAAGGTTGTGATTTCAATAGATTCCTGCCGAATTTCAGAGAAATTAAACCAAAAAAACCGGCCAGAAAAACTTTCAAAAAATCACACTAAAGACAACTAAATTACCACCTACTTACGTCATTATTAATTACATACTAATTACAAACTACTTAATCCCCATTAATAACTCATAATTCAATTTTCAAACAACAGTGAAATTAGACCAGAAAAACCCACTAGAAAAACTTCCAAAAAGTCGCACTAACTCGTACTCATTATTAACTACATACGAATTACAAATGGAGTTGTTTTTAGTGCGACATTTTAAACTTTCCAGTGCTGGAATCCGGCAGAAAAATTTGACATAAAATCTTGATTAGTGTTATATTTAAACTAGTTTTTTGACTATATATATATATGTGGATTCAGTATCATGCAAAACCCTAGGGCACTTCGATTGTGTAAGGGGTTACCCATCAAGCTTGTGATTTCAATAAATTCCAGCCGAATTTTAAAGAAATTAAACCAGAAAAACCGACCAAAAAAGACTCCCAAAAAATCACACTAAAAACAACTAAATTACAACCTACTTACGTCATTATTATTAATTACATACGAATTACAAACTCCTTACTCCCCATTAATAACTCATAATTCAATTTTCAAACAACAGTGAAAAATAGTCAATTTTAACTACATACCAATTACAAACCGATTACCAATATTTATATTTTTTAATCCAAATCTTTGAAATCCCAATTTCAATCCAGTCATGACTGGAAACAGGGATCACTGACAAGAGACTAACTACAAGTTACACTTATTATCATTAGCAGTGATGGTTAGATTTATTAAGTCGAAATCAGTGAGGGGAAATAATGATAGTTACCAAAGCGAAGAGGGGCTTTGGGCGAAAGAAATGGATGATAGGTGTTTTAGGTGTGATAGAAGCTTTTTGTCGTTTATTTCTGTTTTGGGGAAGCTGCAGCAGACTGTCACATGCGGGGGACTGGACATTTATTATAAAACAATAGTACAAGGCAAGGTAGAAGTCCATGCGCGGTCGTTTTCACACCGCTCTCATCATTTTATTTTTATTTTCACACCGCCTTTGGAAGTGGAAGAAAAGCCACGGTGGGCCACCACAAAGTACTTAATTAAATACGCCTGCCCCTAACTAGTCTTTCTTACTTTTGCCGTTTCCCGTTACCGGCTACTTTGACCGAGGCAGACCGGACCCTACTTTTACCCGGTCTCTTTTTTTATCCCCGGCTTGCGTGCCGTACTAAGGTGCGTGGGGACCATGGTTAAGTGAAATTCCTCATTGAGCCATTGGCTTGGCCAGCAAGTAAAAGTGAAAGTAAATTAATGGAGGAGGAGGAGGAGGGGTTAATTATGTCCCCTCCCTATGTATTGGGAATTGTGGGATAGGAATGAGATTCGAGGAGGGGAGAGTGGAGTGGGGGAGGATTTAAGATATTTAATAAACATCCATCGCCCACCTTGTGACACATACCTACCTACCTTAAGTCTTTATGAAGCAAGTTGGAAAACATTGGAGATTCTCTGGAAAAAAATGGGAGCTTTATCAACCTTTCATAGATTTATCTAATTTTGTTCTTCATGGGCTACCTACTTTGCTAAAGGTTAATGGAGATTTTAAATATGCCAAACCCAACATTTGTAAGGATGAGTTCAATACTCTACTCTCAAATGTCTCAAAAGTAACCTACATATTGTAATCCTTAGATTATATAAGCTTATTTAAAATGTTTTAGGTGTGGATTCTATATTTTGTTTTTTTTTTTTAATATATATTTTATTAATTTATAAAAAATAAGGTAATGATAGTTCAATACTCTAACTCTAAGATGTCTCCAGTAACCTATATACTCCTAATCCTTAAATTATATAAACTTATTTAAAAGTTTTTAGGGTTTGATTCCTATATTTGGATTTTTAAATATATATATTTTATTAGTTTTATTAAAACAAATATTTGGATTGGTAAATTTGAATAAATATATATATATATATATATAATATATATAATATATATATAATATATATATAATATATAATATTATTTATAAAAGTTATTTAGACAGTATTTAAATTGTAAAGTGAAGAAAAAAAATTATTTTACTAAATTTGTATTATTTAATTCTAATAAAAAAATTAAAATCTAAGACATTTAAACTCTCTTATAAAAAGAATTTTACATAATCTTCTTAAATCTATGAGAATAGAGTTCAATGTTATTACTGTAAATTTCAAAAAAAATAAAATGTAAAACATTTAAATTTTGCCATAAAAACAATGTCTATGTAATCTTCTTAAAACCCATGAGATGAGAGTTCACGATTACCACTATAAACTCTCTCCCCTATATTTATAAGTTATTTGCAACAAATTCTATCCTCTTATTATTTAAACTTTTTCATTTATCAAAGATCCCTTTAATTTAATCTATAAAATCTATAAAGATCCCTTTAATTTAATCTATAAACCTTTTTGGCTTGTGTTTTGAAAAACATAAAATTATGATGAGTTATATATGCTCACCCTATAAAGATTTTGCAAGTTTTGATATTATTGATTTTTTCAATAACATACATGTCAAGGAATGTTTTAAAATGAATCTATTTCAAAGCATTATATAATTTTTCATGTGCAAAAAAAATATAGCTTTTTTGGGCATATTTAAAAGAAAAATTTTGATTTATTGATTTGTGTTTCTTAAATTTTTAAAGTTTTTTTTGAGAACTTCAACATTTTTTGGGTTCATTTTTTAGCATTTGTATCTTAAATTTTCAAGGATGAAAAATTTGTTGGGAGTTTTCCAATATTTAATGAAGTTTTCAAATAGAGTATGGCGAGAAAGTTATGTTTCCAATAAGTTGACCTTTACTTTAACAGTACCAAGTGAATGTTATATCAACTCTTTTTACTCACACATGTGTAGCTACTCACATGTGGACTTCAAAGAAGATTCTAAAGAGGTATAAAACCCTAACCTTGTGTGGGAGTTAAGACATGCAAAATCCCTAACCCTAGCCTTAAATGGTTATGAGGGCATGCTAAAAATTAAGACACAAGGAAATAAATGGCTTTTGTTTATGTGTAATGATATATTGTTATATATCTCACAACAAATAAGTGGGATATTGGGATAAAACAAAGGAAGAATAAGATCTTGTAGCATCCATTCACATGTCACAATGGCTATTGCAACTCCACAATAAGTCAATCTTTCTTTATATTTTGCATCGTATATGAGAGAAGAAAAGACAAGGCACAATCATCATCTTCTTAGTGAGTTTTCCCACATCCGATTTCATGTGTTATATTTGTGTTCATTACGTTGATGGTGCGTTTGTTTTTTCTACTATAGCTTTTCTCTTATATTCTCAATGGATTTCAGTGTTATTGAGTGTTAGACTTGTAGTATGCATTTCAATCATAAGCAATTATTGCATAATAGAGTATAACCTCACAATATCTATAGTAGCATTAAATATCTATTGTAATGCCTTGTCTAGTGGAATATCCATGATAACTTATAAATCATAGTGGTATTAGTGAAGCTCTTTCTGGGCTTTCTATGAAATATTGCAAGTTCTAGATATTAGTGTAAAGAAAGTAGTCTCAAACCTATCCATGTTGAATACGTACAATAACATTCCAAAGAACAAATCATATGAAAGACTTGTAAGACTATAACCACAAGTCTTTAACATCTCCCACAATATGCTAATATTCAAGTTAGTAGCTCTAAAGAGAGCTCAAACCTTTTGGAGAGTATGGAAACTCTAACTTGGACACTAACTCTACTGAGAACCTGAAGAGCTAGAGAAGGATTCAAAGAAATAGAGGCCAAGGTCTAGCATCATATCTTCTTAACCTATATTTATTGTGTACGTGAAAGTTCACATCAACCTCTATTTAGGTGAAATAAGGGTTTTGAAGATAAATCAATGGCTAATCGTTAGAAGACTACCTTAGTGTATATGGCATAGGATAATATCAAAATATATCATTTTCCCAACTAAAACTAGAAGGTCCTACTAAAACTTCGTGGGAAAGCAATACAAAGACAGTAAGTGGAGGTTTAGTAAAATTCTCTTTTAGTCCGTGTTTTACCCTATCGAGTATGAAGAGGCCCAATGGATTTATTAACTCTACTACCAACAAAAGTAATATAAAGTGTGAACCAGGGGGTTAGAGGGGGGGTGGAGCCCCCTCTTTGTTGCGCTGATTACGCATCGGGGGGGGCGGCAACCTCCCCTATTTGGGGGGTTTGAGGGGGGCGGGTAGCCCCCCTCTACGGGGTCCGGGGCAGCGCCCTGGGATTTTTTTTTTTGGACCCTATATTAGGTTGGGAGAACCTACCTATGGTTTTTAGTCCATGGTTTTGGACGCGATGGTTTTTGGTCCATGGTATTGGATGCTTCGGCATGTATAAATATGTATTGTAACATTGAGAGGAAAATAATGAAAAATCAAGCTGGTAGTCCCAGTTTTTGGATCCAGGGGAAAATCTCT
>APFE030115166.1:10807-26819 GCA_000404065.3 Pinus taeda | reverse complement strand
CCAGGGGTTAAATAACTACCTATGACTGATGATTTGTTACATTTTTTTACAGCCAAGATGGACTGATTTGGATGTAAACAGGCATGTGAACAACGTCAAGTACATTGGTTGGATTCTGGAGGTAGTTAGATCTATACTATCTTCAAACTATATATATAAATTAATTAGACAGAAATAAAATAAAACCCTGTAAAAGCATTCTTTTGGATTTAATTGTTCAGAACAGAAAACTTGCAAAAGTCTGCAACTGGTTAGTTGATGAGTGCGGGTACTCATACCAGTTCCAACTTCCGCATATAATAATATATGGCACTCGGCTAGAAAATGATAGTCATCCCATTAGTCTTCATTCTGCTTTTGGGTCACCAATTTTGGAATAATTTCCAGAATTCACTATTATATTTAAATTCAACATTAAACACATTTACCCAAACAGAGCTGCATCTTTACCCCTGCAACATTTTACATATCTTTTTAGGAAAAACCCAAACGAAACATTAATCTCTACCGCCTGAAACATTTAACAAATATTCTTATGGTAATTTCCACCGCAAATGGTTAAAAATTAAACAGTCACCCACTTCTACTTCTTCTCGGCACACAAACAGCTGCAATAGAAAATGAAAATAAGGATGATGAAGAAGAAGGCCATCCAATTATTTTTGTGTGGTCAGGAGTTGGGAAGTGCAGAGGAATTGCAACATTCTTCACTTTAAATCCAAAGGCAATACAAACATGGCCAGCATTGTCATCAAATTTCTTCATACATTACAAGAGAAACAGCAGCACTTTCGCAACCAATAAACGAGCAGAAGCAGGGGACCAATTTCTGCTTGTTGCAATCCGAGATCGCTTACGAGGCATCCCGTCAGATTGGATGGGTAAGTGTAGTTTACATACCCCAACATAGAGAGAAAACCCCCTGAATATCTATTATAGATTGATTTGTGAGCAGGCTTTGGTGGATGAATGAACGCAGGAAGAGGCGGCCGATAGGAGGTTATTAGGGCCCTTTGTTTTGGATTGGGACGCGCCCAACTCGCAGGACGTGGTTTTGCGGAGATTGTATGAGCAGGAGGAAATTGCCATAACTGCATTGCTTGATTCCAATTCTTCTGAGGAGAACGAGGCAGGTGAAATTCTTCCCAGGGCCGTGTTGATGAAAGCCTGCATTACAAAGCCTGGGACCACTTCACTTCTCCACTTCGATTGCCGGTTGCAAGGTTACGGGAATGACGCTGTAATCAATCTCGTCTCCTACCATCCGTCGACCCAGTCTCTGCATCCTTCAAAATACCGGGGTCGGGCATTCTGGTACGCCTTGCTCCGCCCGTGTCTCTTCCCCTGGCCATTGATCTGATGGTTGAGATTAGTTTAATCGTGTAACATCTTAATCCTGTGGTGCACAAAATAACCGGTAAGCAATGAGGAAAGTTGGTTTCAGAGAGAAACGCCTTACGGCGTAAAAATACAGCGGGCGACCGCATTAATCGGCCTATGGCCTGTGAAACATTGGTTGCCCTTACCGTTTGCTCGTTTAAAATATAAGACAAAAAGTGATTTATTCAATAAATAATATTCCTACTATATCCATCCTGTCGATCACCGTCCAGAGGTTAAAGATGTCGAAGTGGGCCATCCATTTGACCGGCTTCCGCCCTGAATTTCCCGGATAAACCTCGCCTCCGGATCCGCGGTAGCAAGACACCCATTAACACCGACACTACACTGATCCATCACATTCACCCCATACGAATCCATATGGATGTCAGGAAGAGGAGCTTCACCTTCCAGTATTTGACACACCAGCCGTATCCTCAGCCTCCTCTCCGCCTCGGGTTGGGAGCAAAGCAACCCCACTTGCAACACCACCTCCATTTCGCCTGTATCGTATTCATTTCCCAGCTTCGGATCTGCCGCATCGAGCAGCTTTCCTTGTGCGTACAGCACCGAAACCCATTCTACCAAAACCAGTCGCTCGGCATCCATGGATGTGTCCACGGGCTTCCTCCCGCACGCTACTTCCAACAGTAGAACGCCAAAGCTGAACATGTCCGACCTCGGCGTGGCCTTTCCCGTCCTTGTCAGCTCCGGCGCTATGTATCCCAGCGTTCCCACCACCTGAGTCGTTCCAGGATTCTCGCTGTGTTCATACAGCCGGGCGAGGCCGAAGTCCCCCAGCCGCGCGTTGAGCTCCGAATCCAGCAGCACGTTGCTCGACTTGATGTCTCTGTGGATGACCCGCTTCTCCCATTCTTCGTGCAGATAAAGTAGACCTGCCGCTACACCCTTCAAGATCGCGTATCGCCGAGTCCATGGCAGGATGGTCATCGGGTTCCCGAATATGAGTTTATCCAGGCTGCCGTTGGGCATGTAGTCGTAAACGATGAACAACTGCTTCTGCATTCTGCACCAACCCCGGAGAGGAACAAGGTTCCTGTGCTGTGTGCGCCCCAAAGTCGAGATCTCTGCCACGAACCCCTTCATTCCCTCTGTGACCTCCTTCATTAGAGATTTCACCGCAACTTCATGGCCGTTGCTCGAGAGAAGGCCCCTGTAAACCCTGCCGAAAGCCCCCCTCCCGACAACGTTTTCGTCCCGGAATCCATTCGTAGCGATGTTCAGCTCCCTGTAAGCGAATCTATGGGGCCAGAACTCATTCTCCCATTCTTCTACTATTTCTCTGTGCTTGGCTCTTCTGAAAAACACGGCTGCAACCACTACAAACAAGAGAACCAGAGTGCCCACTGTAACGCTGGCTATCCATCGGTAGCTGGGACGCTTGGAATATATTTTAGTAAACGAAGGGAGACGCGAGATATCGACTGCGGGTGCCGTGCCTTCATTGCTGAAGCTCCACGCGAGAACGTAATGTTCTCCGATAAATCTTCCGGTAGCGGCTGAGAAGCCAAAGAACATTTTCTCTTGCAGAACGTTCTGCAGATCTACTTTCTGCGGTATGAGCGGCCTCTGCGGTCGCGGTAAGCCGGCCAACGTTATGGTAACATTGAGCTGGCTTTCCAGACTGTCGTATTCGATCCAGGCCTGTATGTTCTGTCCGCTCTTGAGGTTGATTCCATTGAAGGCCTTCCCATCCCAATACCCTGCAGACTCGGTCTTGAGCGAGATGAGGTTATTAATATCTACGCCAACGTGGTTGCCGTCTGGATCATCGAATTCCACACTCTCGAATGTATCGAATTCCACTGCGAACAAGTGATTGTATGGTTTTCCGTTGCTAGTAATGTTAAGCAGGCCCAGATACTCGGATGCCAGACCGCCGATTATAGTTTTGTAGGGCGTGACCATGAAGGCCAGACCGTGCATTTCTAGGTGAGACGGGGGATGAACCATGCAGAAAACGAAAGTAGTGCTGAAGGAGGAAAGCGTGTTGTTGCTTTTCATTTGCACAGGAGTTGAATACAGCGCCCGGCCGAGCGCCAAAGGCGTGTGATTTGTGAGGGCCAGCACAGATAGGGAGGGATTGAGTGAAGCACCTGCCTCCAAGATCAAGTTGGTTCCATTAAATCCATCGAAGACAAAAGTAGTAGAAAAAACTAGTATGACCAGGGAGAGGAAGGCTATAACAGTGAGGCAGCCCACACAGGGTCTTAAAAAAATAGGAGAGACACAATTCCTTCTCCATGATTCCATCTATTTTTTCCCTGTGTTATAAACTCGCTACTGTAGAAATATAGATACTATGCATAACAATCAACGCATAGTGATATCTATTATGAACCATGAGGCATCCTTAAGTAGAATGCGGGAGTCCGGAATATTCCGGGAATCCGTAATCGACAAGTCAACAGCGTACTGTGAAAATCAACCACAGATTTTTCTCTGGTCATAACTTTTAACTTCTTTGTCAAAACGAAAAACTTACTTCATCTTCTTTGTCAAATGAATATATTATATCCTTACATTTTTTAATACGTTGCGTGATTTTCTACTTCATCTGCACTAAGTCCATTCGTGAGTGGACTAGCGGGGAGGAGAGGAGGGGAGTATCCTTCCAATTTATTCCCAAGATATTGCCATGAAAAATCATGCACTCATAAATTCGTAGGGGTTTCGGTCGATGGAGTGGGATATGGTCAATTGGATTCAAAACAAGTGGTAGCAAAAGGATGACATTGAAGTGAAATTGGGGGCTCGAGGTTTCCTCATCCAATATTATCAAATATGAGGAAAGAACTCAAGTTTTTGAAAACGACCTTTATTTTTTTTCACTAATGTAGGGTTTTACACAACGAGTTAGGAGTGTTATAACCCCGATCTAGAAAAGTTTATGGCAATCCAGGTTTGGGTTATATTGTTCTCTCTTCCCACATATTTCTAGGATCTAAATATCTAAGAGGGAATTGGAAATTGGAAATTATGTTAGTAGTTTTGGGAAAATTACAAATACAACCAAGCATGGATGTTATACTTCATACTCAAGGATTTGTGTTTACATGAATATAATGCAACCCTTACCTGAATATATAGAACTTGAATATCACAATGACGTTTAGTGACAATCGTTGGATTATGAGCATGTGTTGTTCCGGTATAGAAGATGCCAAATAAAGTCAAAACCCAAGATGTAGCAACAAGGAGGATGTAGAGGGTTTTCAAAAGGTCAACTACAAGCAAAAATCCCCCAAAGGTCAACTCGCTCAAGCTATGACAAAGGAAAATCCAACATGAAATCATTATGCAATGCTCTCCACAAATGAGGAGGAGCCAAAAATCCCAAATGATATGATGAATCTAGACCCAAAAGTTGACCCACCTTAGGCAAAAGTCACACCCAAGAGAAAGGTCCAAGAGGACCCGTTAGAAAAATCAGATTAGCAGGAAATTTTGCAAGGAGAGAAGGAAAAAATGGACATGGATTAATTATAGGAAAATATCAGTAATGAGGAATAGATACTAACCAAGATATTGGCAAAATGGAAATCCCTGGGTTATAGATTTATCCCCGATAAACAAAAGAGTAAATTTCAAGAGATCTTCCAAAAAATGTAAAGCCAAGGTTGCTTAGGTTGTAGAGATCAAGGGTAGGGACATGTAGATTTAGGTACACAGTCCCAACGAGAGCATGGAAAAAACTAGGTTACAAAAAGTAATAGGAAATGTGGAAAGAAGACCATTTAAGAATCGATCCAAATAATCAATGAGAATATCATAAATACTAGGAAAGTGATCATGCTTTTGGAGGTTCCTCCCTCCTTAAAAAACTTTCTTAAATGAATATCATGACATGGAATGTAAGAGACCTCAACAATAGAAGTAAGAAAAGGTATCTTAAGGAATAAGTAAATAATGAACACCCAAAAATTATAATCTTGCAGGACACTAAATCTATGGTGAGAGGGTAAGAGATATTGCAAGTCCCTATGGAAAAGGGTATGATGCTATAGATTTAGATGTGAATAGAAGCACTAGAGGCATAACCATCCTATTGAATCCCTTAGAAAAATCCTTTATGGACGGGATCAATTATTCAAGGATTCTCTCTAGGAGATTCTAATATATTGGATCTAAGGAGTTTGTGGTATCGATG
Organism: Pinus taeda; assembly: GCA_000404065.3. Lineage (NCBI taxonomy): Eukaryota > Viridiplantae > Streptophyta > Pinopsida > Pinales > Pinaceae > Pinus > Pinus taeda. The sequence continues at coordinate 21,268 of APFE030115166.1, read as the reverse complement.
ACAAACTATTGATCTCATCTATCAGTAGAGAAGGTGGCTTTCTTATCAAACCTCTTGGAAATAATGCAACTACACATTGATGAGCTCTGGATTACATGGGGTGAATTTAACCTGATTAAATCATTGGAAGAAAAGAAACAGGGTGTCAAAAGACTAGATCTAGAGGCTCATCTATTTAGAAAATTAATCCATGATCTATGGGTGGTTAATATGGAAACAATCAATGAGATCTTTACATGGAATAATTGTAGAGGAGACATACACCAAATAGTGAGTTTCCTCGATAGGTTCTTAGTTTCAAAAGCTTTGATAGGTAGAGACATCTTTGTGGAGGTTGCACTCTTACCCTATTTAGGGTCTAATCATTGGCCCATTATATTGGAAGTAGATTTAAAATTTCCCTTCAAAACCACCCATTTTGCTTTGGGAGTTTTTTGTTGAAGGACCTAGAATTTAGATATAATGCTCAAACTTGTTGGTAGGAGATGTATATATAGGGAAGAAATCTTATTCATAACTTCCAACTCAAACTAAAAGAATTTAAGAAGAAAATAAAAAAATGGAATAGTAAGGAGTTTGGGCATATATTACTAGATAAACTAGAAATGGAAGCTCGAATGCAACTAGTTCAACAACAAATTATCATAGAGGGTAGAACAGCAACATTAATCCTAGAGAAGGATAAATTAATCAACAAAAATTAATAGAGACAAAAACAGGAGAAGGATTTAGATTGCAATGGTTGAGGGAAGGTGAGCGCAACTACAAATTCTTTCACAAGACTATGATCAAGCATCAACATCAAAAAATTATTTTATCTGTCAAATCTAAAGAGGGACAATGGATGTTGTAGCATGAGTACATTGAAAATGGAATACTTTCTTATTTCCATGATATGCTTATGAAGCTTACTCCAAATATAAGGGATTCCATTCAAAGAATAATGGTCGATATTCCACACTTAATCCATCATGTCAGAATGAATCTTTAATGAGGGAAATAACTTATTCAAAAGTGGAATAGATATTCATGGATTTTCCACATAATAAAGTGTTAGGGCTAGATGAATTTACTAAATATTTATTTCAAGCCCGTTGGAAATTTATAGGTCTAGAAGTCCATGATTTGGTTGAATACTCTCGCCAAACTCAAAAGATATGGTCGAGTCTTGGCATTATTTTCATTCCTTTGATCCCTAAATCTAGAAAATTGGAAGACTCGAGTGGTTTCCACCCTATAGCTTTGTACAATTCTATTTAAAAAAGTATTTCTTATGTTATGAATAAATGCCTTAACCATTGTCAAATAACATCATATCCCTAGAACAAACAGGGTTCATTGAGGGTCATCAGATTCTTGATGGCATTGTGACTTCTCATGAGGTTATACACTCTTTGAAGAAATTTAAAAAAAATCTATGATGCTAATTAAGTTATACCTTTCTAAAGCTTATGACAAACTTAGTTGGGATTATCTTCTAAGTGCTTGATGCTTTAGGTTTCTCATTTCCCTGAATCCCATTAATGAAATCTATGATACCTTCCCCTTCATATTCCATCCTTATGAATGGGTTGCCCTCTAAGACTTTCATTATGGTTGTCAAAGGCCTAGGGAGATACCTCAAAGCTCCTAGTCATCAAATCTTTCTTGAAGCGATTCGACCTTGTGGTGAGGACCTCCCTATTTCTCACCAACAATTTGGTGATGACATCTTACTCATTTGTCAAGCCTCCTTTTAAGAAGCTAGATATTTAGAATCCATTTGCTCTGATTTTGTGGAAGTCTTGGGAACTCTAATAAATGGGGAAAAATTAAGTTTTTCTTTCTCAACACTAACCTTATGGTTCAAGGTCATCTTTCCCAATTCATCGCATTCCAAATAAGTAGGCCCCTAGCAAAATACTTATGAGTTCCAAAGGTATCAAACTACTTGAGAATATCTTGATGGAAACATGTGTTATAAAATATCTCCAACATGTTGGAAATATGGGTTTTTAGATCCCTTAATATGGTTGGTCATTGAGTCTTGTTTAAATTTGTGCTTCAATCTATTCATATGTATCAACTTTTAGTATTAGCAGATCCTAAAGAAATATATAACTCTATTACTACCTTTCTTTGTAACTTTCTATGGAGGTGAGCCAAAAATGTCAAGAAATGGGCATTGATAGCCTGGAAACACCTCTTCACGCCTAAATTAGTGGGCGGTCTAGGCCTATGGCACCTAGAGACATTAAACAAATCCCTTGGAGTGAAACTCTAGTGGTGATGGCTCCATGGGGGAACAAATATACGAAAACAAATATGGAATAGAAAATATGGGAATTTTCACTCTCTTTATGAGAATTTGATAACTGAGAGACATCCTCTAGACTCCTCTATATGGAATCTTTCTCAAAATAATTGGAGCCTGATCTAGGTTCACGCTTTTTGGGAGGTAAGAAATGGGAGCATTGCTAGTTTTTGGTTAGATTCCAAGCAACATATGTCAAGAGTAAGTGTATGGAATGATGTGAGAGAGCTACAGTTGTTCACCATAGAGAAATGGTGTTATAAGGTTGTTGATCTTTGGAATGTGGAGACTGAATATACTCAATTGCAACCTTGGAAAAAATAGGAATATTGGATGAATCCTCCCTCTAAGATCCAAGGGCAGACCCTTGATCAGGAGCTACAAAATCAAAAAATCCTCAATGATAGAGATCCAAACACTATACGTTTAGGTTGTTAATCAAGCAACATGTTTTCCTTGATGGAAGCTTACACTTTGCTTGTTGGACATAAGACTTTTCCTTGTGAGCATCTTTGGAAAATAATATGGGCCAATTAATTGTGGTCCAAGGTTGGACAATTTTTTTGGATGATGGGATGAAGAAATATTTTGAAATGGGATCACATCCAAAAAAAGGGATTTCAATATTTATCTTTCTACCCCATGTGTAAGCAACAAGAAGAAATAATGGAGCATTCATCAAATAAGTGCCAGTTCTCCAACTCAATATGGTAGAGGGTTTTGGATCTTTCTGGCCGCTCAGAAAAATATCATCATAACATGATAGAAACCATGGAACAATGGAGAACTAATGTATTCCCCAGTTTAGTGATAAACAAAGCACGATAGTTAACAATTGGATTTGTTATGTGGGTTGTTTGGAAAGAAAAAAATAGATGGATCTTTAAGAATAAGAAAATAAATTAAGACAAATATTGACACATTATTAGAGAAAAAATATGAAAAACCATCCTAGTAGAGACCTAGTACTAAGATGACAAGAAGAATCAGTCCCAAGAACAAATTTTTGAAGCAAGCTTGATCTATATCTCTCTATGATATCTCCTTGTTCATGGAAGTGCCCTTCCCCATTGAATTCAAGACCCACCTCTTATTTTCTCCCTCCCGAGGGATTTGTAAGCCTCAACATTAATGAAACTTCGAAAGGTAATCCTGGACTCGCTGGATATGGAGGTGTCCATTATGAGATAGGAAACATAAAGTACTAAGGATATATGCAGGATATTGTGGTACAACAAGAAACAATGATGTTGAGTTCCTTGCTTTAGAAAATGATCTCAAGTTGGAAATCATGGTGGGATACTCCAAGCTTCAAATTAAAGGAGACTCTCAATTGGTTATCAAGACCACTCAAAAGTTAGTTTAGGGTGATCGTGTAGAAAAATTATCCAAGAGTTAGAGGCTTATTAATCTAAATTATCAAATTATATTTTACTTCTATCACTCAATTATGTTACCATGTCACATATTTGGAGAACTGGTAATTAAACTGTTAATTTCTTGGCCAACCTGACATGCATTCAAAGAGGAATAAATTTTGATACAAGTTTGCCTCTAGAAACCTAGGAAGACGGGCACAAGAATCTGTATCATATTTTGGAAACAAATAAGTCCTCATTCTTAAAGGGGATTTCTAACACGTGATAAGGTTCCCTAATGGGGTTGCTAATCGGGGAGGATGCGCTTGGGGGTTGTGTTGGACACCATGAGGAGACATATGCATGAAATGATGGGGATGGTGTGGTTACCTGCATGCATGCATAAGAATGTGAATGAATTATCTTACATTTTCCATGGTTCATGGTATGTATAGGAGGAAGAAGGGGAAGAAAGTCTAGAGGGGGAGTAGAGTTTAGGGGAAACAACTCAACCTCCTAGAGAATTCGATCTAGTCATCTGGTCATGGGGGGAATGTGTCTGTGCATGTCGTAGATTCTTGGTGGATTTCTCCATATGGTCGGAGATATGTTTCCACTCTTAGAGAGAGGTTAGGGAGAACCAAATACAGGGAAAATCCAAGAGATGGTGGCTAGGAGAACCAAATACAGGGAAAATCCAAGAGATGGTGGCTAGACTATGTAATAAAGAGATTTCATTATAGGATTCATGTGTTGAGCTATTACAGTGAAGTAATTTCTTTGTCCAATTTACAGTTGAATGAATTAACTGGAAATTTATCTCATAATTTGTTTAAGTACACTCTATTTTGAATAATTGATCATTTCTATGTTTTCTTCTGATATCCGGATCTAAGAATCCTTAATTTTTGTCCATCCTGATTGACCTCTTTCACTTTCTTCATAATCTGGCCTAAGGAACCCTTAATTTCTTCGTGGATCCGATTGAAAACCACTTCATGATCCAGCCTTGAGATCTAAAGTAACTCAGCTATCTTGCCTTTTGGACACTGCTTTTTAGAGCTTGATGCAATCCTATTTGCTTTACTTTTGACCCCATAGCCCAATGGTAAAGGAAATCTCTCTATCCATATAAGTAAATGATTTGACCACAAAATCCAAATAAAAACCCAAGTACAATCATAACTAGCCTAAAATCGATTAACTAAACAATGTTAAATCATAAAGAGAGAGCCCTCTCTGAGCATTAGGAAGACTAGATCCTAATCTCTAAAGTAGGTTTGTGGTTACCTCTATCATTTCTTTCTCTAACAACTTCTAAATAAATTTTGGAGTGAAAACAATAGGTACCCCAATTATTTTTTAATCGCAAGCTTGAAGGGGATAGCATATGCTTGCACTATAAGTTCATCCTTCGGACGAATCCAACCTAGTAAGTATAACGAGCCCTAGGAAGGAGAAGCTCATGCTCTTCATGACGACGAATCCGATGTCGTTAAATATTTTAATGAGTCTGACAAAGGTATGACTCGGTATCTTTTTCATGTTTAGAGAGTTTGAAAAAGACACGGAAAAGAAAACTCCACTTGGTGCCTTTTCGTATGTTTGTGTCTTTAGAGGCCGAAAAGGTAGAAAAAGATACTTGAGAGAACCACTTGACCATTTCATTGAAGGAGTACCTTTTTCGTAAATAGTGCATCCCAGCCCGAAAAAGGGGTAAACTTATACTAGGCACACAAAATTTTGCATCCGTTAATGAGTTCGAAACGACAAGGGTTCGGCTATCATTTCACTTTTAAAAGGTCGGGAAAGAGCTTGAAAGTAGACCCCCCATTTTATTCTCTTTTATGAGTCAAAAAGGAAAAATACTCAGCAATCTTTCCATATGATTTTTACGAGTCGAGAAAAGAGTTGAAATGTGACTCGGCATCATCGTTGAACATCCATCACTTGTTGTTGCACAAAAAGTTAAAGTGCATTATCCAATTCTTGAGGAAAAATAGGTTAAAACATTTACAAAAACCCAGTATTTTCATGAAAAACTGAATAAAAAGGAAGAAAAGTAAATATGTTTTACCATTTACCATTTTACCTTGCTATGAAAGACGTTTTACTCACTTTTTTCCTAATTGTTCTGGAGCATATTACGAGAGATCCGAGAGGTCATTTGTCGAGCCACCAATTACAGGTAAGAGCGAAAGCCCTGAGCTCCATTTTCATGCCTTCTATTCCTATTTTTAACAATGTTTAGCTTTTTTGAGGGGGGATTTATCAAAACAAATTAGCCCTCGGTTGGCGCATCTTCTGGGCATGGAATCGCACCAGTTGAGGGTAATTAACATGGCATATCGTACTGTCATCACAACTATTTTTATAATAGTCACGTCATCCCCATGAATAGGGAAATCCCCTATTTCCTCATAAAACCACCGTTGAAACTTGAAATTTATGGGCCAAGCATGATTGTTGACTCAAATCTTTGGCTTTTGTAGGAAAGAATCGTTGAAAATGGTGGACTCGAAAGAATGGGAGCATGAAGACGTGGACACCTGGGCATTGAATGATCCAAATTGCCTGGAAGCTTTGAGGGCCTTTGGGCTCCTCAAATTCTTTCTCACGCCAGGGATGCAGACCCAACCTGAGTTACTTTAATACTTGTTTACTCTCTAGGACAGAAATCGAGAAATATTCATCATTGGTGACCAGGTGTTGGAGTTATAAAATTTAGACATACACTTCACCACAAGGATTTCCTGAAGAGGGGAACCAGTCAACTTATATGGGCCATGACTGATTGGGGCAAGCATATCCATGTTTCTCGCTGAAAATTTCCCAGAGGCCCTCAAATCCAAGAGTGGGAAGATTGAGATTTCCACTATTCAGGATCTGACACTGAGAGTGCTACTGTTGACTATCAATAGAGTGACAGGGTCCCAGATAGTGCATGAGACTAACAAGTCCAAATTCCTTTATGCTATCAACTGCACAACATCAATGATATTCAACTGGGTGGAGGCCATAAAGATCAACATAAAACGCTAGCTGACCAAAGCTAAGGCGGGAAATTTCAAGCAGTTTTGCTTTAGATCTCTACTAGTGACCTTTCTCTTGGAACGGGTGCCACTATTCTAGTACCAATTGACTGTGGTAGATCCTCCCATGCCAAACAACCCACAGATGATCTGTTGGAGTCGTTTGATGCCCAATATCACTAGGGGCTAGCACATGTCATACAAACCTGCATTATTTTCATGGCTACGATGACAAAAGATCATCATGGAGGGTTGACCATACAGTGGCACTAACTTCCATGGAGATTCGAACATGCGTCCACGAGATGGAGAGGATTTTGATGATGAAGGTAAAAAATCAATTTTGAGATTTTGAGATTTTTTAATTGGTTTTGGTATATATGTGTTTAGAATATTTTTCTTTGTTAATGCAAACTTTGGACGAGAGCACCCTACTAGGATGTCTCCAATAGCCAGGTGCATCTCCCGCTTGATTGATGTTGTCGCTCCTTATCAGGAGGGGAGTGACAATGAGTAGGAGATTGTGAGGAACCTTGAGGGGTTTCCTCGTGGTATCCTAGAGTATGCTCGTGTGGCAGAGATTCTTCGCCAATACCAAATACACATGGTGGGAGTATAAGATCGGATCCACCGATTACTGACTCATGTTGCACGAGTTGTATCATGCTACCACAATCACCATCTTGATTAGTTCCTAGGTCCAACACTTTCATTTTTTGAGGCCTGCATGCCACAGATATATGAGGCCTGCGTGTTAGGGTCCCACCCTAACCCCCTTATTTATGTAGTGGGATCACGTCATAATAAAGAGTCAATAAAGCCCATATTAATAATTGTAAGTGGTTAACCCGCTATTTATTACTGGACCACAGTTAGTTGCAAATGGGCCTAGTATTAGTTAGATGGTATTAATAAAACCCATGGTATTACATGTATGAGTCATATATAAAGGATGGAGACTCCCTGCGAGGAGCATCGTGTGTCTTATTTTTGAATCGAGCTCTGCTCTATTGGAGGTTGCCCCCTCAAAGAGGCCAGTGAACATTACTTCTGAATAATAAAGTATTTGTTGCTGACTCTCACTATTCTATGTTCTGGGTATTTTTCTTCGCATATTCTGTATTTGGGTATCTTTTGCAGGTTAAAAGCATAACACGTGGTATCAAAGCTCTTTCCAGGGCCGGTGGGATCTCCATTTCTTAGCAATTTTTTTTTTGGCTAGAGACGTGCTCTGGCGTCTTTAAACCATGGGATCTGTCATTGAGCGCATAAACCTACGGATTTGGGGAGGCATGCACGCAGGAAATACAAGAGGTGGTCACGCTTGTTGGACTCCCTTGTAACCCCTGTGGGTACCCCTTCGAGTAGTAGCACATTAGACAAAACCGCGTACAGAGTGTCTTCCACATACCTTCTGGGTATATCAGAAGCCCCCTAGCTCCTCTGCAACCTAGCCATAGATAAACTGTCAGCCGTCTTCCGGGGCGCTTATTGGTGATCTAGCCCATCAGAATCAGGATGACGAGCTGAGCACAGTGGTACCATTCAATTCTTAGTGAAAAAAATTTTGGCGGTCCCAAATTTTAAGAAGCATAAAGTCGGTGCATGGTAGCCACTAGAGCCCAAGCGATGGCCAATGAGAGGATGGACAAACTTGAACAAATATTGAAATCCATCCAATTTCAACTTGACAATCTATGAGTATTAGTCCTGGACGCAATCTAGAAGGGCAAGGAGGTAACCCATGAGGAAGATAATATTGGAAATGGACATAGTGAGGGTGAATCTAGTCATTCTCCTCACCTCCGGGGCCCCCAAAAACAACAATCTCGTCCGATACCTCCCAAATTGGATATGCATAAATTTGATGGTTCTCACCCAGCGGCATGGATAGCACAAATGGAGCAGTATTTCAGTTTGAATAACATCCTAGATGATGAGGCTCAACTTATGGTGGGGAGCATGTACTTGGATAATGAAAGGTGGTAATGGTGGGAATGGCATCAACGTTGCAATACAGCTTTTAGGACTTGGGAAAAATTCAAAAAATCCCTTATAGACCGCTTTGACTAGGACTCTGCCTTTTTGGGTCGTCTTACTAAGCTCCGACAGACGGGCACAGTGGATGAATATATTACAGCCTTTGAAGCCTTAGCCTTCCACACTAGGGGTCTCTCAAATGTGTTCTACATGGAATGTTTTATCAGCGGTCTTACACATGCCATAAAAGCTCACGTCCAACTGCACCACACTCCCGCATGGCTTGAGGCTTGCAAGGTAGCTCGTAACGTGGAACGTGCGTTAGCAGCCTTGGCCACCCGCCCAAATTTCACCGCCAAGGGTCGCACATCACAGGCTCACACCACCACTCAAACACTTAAGGTTCAAAAGGTGTCACCAGTAGAAATGGCCGAAAGAAGAAAGCAAGGATTATGTTACTACTGTGATGAAAAATACTCCCCAGGTCACAAATGCAAGGAGCCCAAATTTTTCAAATTGATGCCACTGATTACAGCTCATCGGAGGAAGATCCACCACTTAAGGAACCTGAGCCGGTAGAAGAAGATAACCAAAAGGACAATGTCCCTGACGAACCAATTATTTCACTGCATGCTCTGGCAGAGATTTCTTCACCTCAAACTCTCAAAATCAGAGGTTTTATTAAACATCGCCCAGTAGTAGTCCTGATTGATAGTGGAAGTACACATAATTTCATCCATAAAAAGTCGCAGAAGCAGTGCATTGTTTTGTACGAGCAGTTTCTAACTTCCAAGTCCAAATCGTGGATGGGGGCACAATGAAATGTGAAGGCCGCTGTGAAAATGTCAAACTTCAAATGGGGGATTATCAGTTGAAGACCCACATGTTTTCAATACACATGGGAGGGTGTGACATTGTCCTAGGGGCTGAATGGCTTCGCACTCTGGGGCCAATCACAATGGATTTCCAGGAGTTATATATGAGTTTTAAGCAGAACAACTCCATACATACCCTCGGTGGACTCCAGGAGGGAGCCCCCTCTATCATCATCTCGCATAGGATGGAAAAATTGCTAAAAAAGGGACATCATGGAGTTATAGCTCAATTTAATGCCATCCAGGGAGTCGAAACTAAGTCTCTGCCGATTCACCCAGAGATGCAACAGATTTTAAATAACCATATGTCGGTCTTTGACAAGCCTCATGAGCTTCCACCCTCGAGAGGGGAACATGATCATAGCATCACCTTGGTTCCTGGGGCCCAACCCCCAAACATGCACCCCTACAGATATCCATTCACCCAAAAGAACGAAATAGAAAAAATAATCAAGGAACTTTTGGAAGCAGGAGTCATACGTCCCAGCATTAGTCCTTATTCATCACCGGTGGTAATGGTACTCAAGAAATATGGGGAATGGTGGATGTGTCCAGACTTCAGGGCCCTCAATAAGTTGACAGTCAAAGATAAATTTCCCATCCCAGTGGTTGATGATTTGCTCGATGAACTCAATGGGGCTCAATTCTTCACTAAGCTGGATCTTCGCTCAAGCTACCACCAAATTCGCATGAAGGAAGTCGACATTTCAAAAACCGCTTTTCGAACTCATGAAGGCCATTATGAGTTCTTGGTCATGCCATTCGGTATTTGTAATGCCCCATCTACTTTTCATAGCCTTATGAACCATCTTCTCAAACCATATCTCAGGAAATTCGTTCTTGTCTTCTTCGATGACATCCTCATCTATAGTTGCACTTGGGCCGCACATCTTCAACATGTAGATCTACTTTTGCAACTGCTC
>APFE030115165.1:482-13479 GCA_000404065.3 Pinus taeda | reverse complement strand
TGGATACTTGTGAGAAGTATTGACTATTGTAATGTTACATGTTCTCAATCATTAATATACAGATAGTGTGGGGTTTGCAGCTGTAAGCTTTCCCCGGGTTACATACTGTGTTAATGTGTGCATGCTCTTGATGTTTTATTGTTATTGATGCTGCTATATTGATGATCAGTGTAGAGGAGCTTATGTATTTTGTATGTATTCCACAATAATACATGATCAGGATAATCTCCATTGAATATGTTTTTATTATTCAAAATTTCTACAAAAGATAGGCTACCATCACCCAAGCTAGTTTATTTCCATTATTTATGTAAGCATATTTCAATCCTTTGATACTAATGAAATAAAGTTTTATTTCTATTGTGTCTCAATGTTTATGTTTATATATGTATTCTATTACATTCCTATATAATTCCAAATTAGTTGTACCAGAGTGATATGATATTTCTTTGTTTTTCCTTGCATGTCCCCAATGAGGTCAAGGTTAAGGAGTTAGGGCTCGAACTAGTTGAACCTTTTCAAGACCAGCCTCAGAAACCTTGACGACCTCTCATGGTGAAAGAAAAGAAAGGCATGGGAGCAAGAGATCCTTTCAAAATATTGATTGAGGAGGCCCTTGAGCGACAAAGGAAAATGATGATGGATAACTTTTCCCAGATCCTTCGACAACTACCCACATGTGACACATCTTCATCCAGCAACCACTCCCTTTAACGTACAAGTCAACTTTTACATTCCCATATTTGAAGGTCAGATAGATGCAAACATCGTAGATAGATGGTTAAATATGTTGGAGGGATATTTTTCGGTTCATGACTTTTCTAATCGGGAAAATATTACTTTTTCACTCCTCAAATTCACCTCCCATGTCAAGGACTAGTGGGAAGCCTACTATGAATAGAATGATGGGAGAGAATCCTCATTATTTTCAGTCGCACCCACTTGGAATTCTTTTGGAGACTCCATCAAGGAACAATATTACCCTGTCGAGAGCTATGAAGATTAATACATAAAGTGGACCATGCTATGAAAATTAAGGGACCAAGACATGCCATAGTTCACAAATATTTTCATATCCTTCGCACGAAGTTGGGTATCAAATATTCTGAGCATAATTTGGTAATCAAGTACGACGAATATCTACACATGTGCATCCAGGATGACATGGAGTTCCTAGACATCTCCTCAAATGGTGTCGCCTATCGATGCATTTCAATATTGAGCAGAAATTTAACTAGAAGAAGCAAGACTTTGGATCTTTGAATCTGAAGCAAGGGAAATTCACCCCCAAACTACTAAACCAAGGACAAATCTAAGGTAGGGTGACCCAGGAAAACTCGCCAAATCCACAAGAAAATAACAACACCACGAAGGTAAAGGACACAAGGAAATGGTGTGAGTTCCATAAGAGGCCCATTCACAACACAAGTGAGTGTCGAGCTAAGCAGTCACTGATGGTTAAGTAGATTATTGATGCAGGGCCCAATGCCACCATTTCCACCACCAAGCTCCAAAATATTGAGCTCAAAGATCCAGAGGAGTGGGAACAACTCTTCCACTCATAGATGTGGGTGAAGGGTTCTCCGTCGCAGTTCATTTCGACAATGAAAGCCATAACAACCTCATTTCTGTAGAGGTCATGAAGTAGTTGGGACTACCAACCACACCACACTTGCAACTATACCCCTTTGGGTGGCTTCACCAATGACAAGATCTTCACATCAACTAGCAGTGTCACCTTCCCTACATCATCAATACCTTCATAGATGAGGTACTGTGTGATGTTTCTCCTCTTGAATTTTGTGATGTATTATTAGGCCAACCATTCTTGTGGAAGCGCCATGCTGTGTATGAGTCTGGGTCTCACACTATTATTATTTCTTTGGGAAATAAGTTATACAGGATACAGAGGTAGCACCACCTACCACCATCACTTTGATATTTGTGAAGTAATGCATTAAGATCATTTCCCAAACAGAGAAATTTGTATTCCTTATGATTCTCCCTCAGGGCAAGAAGAAGTTTGTGGCTACATTCATGACCTCCAGACAGGGCTCCTTCACATGGCAACAACATGTGGACAAGGTCGTGGAGGAGTACATGGATATCTTCACCTCACCCACAGGGGTACCTTTACACTGTCAGGTCAAACACTCCATCGATATAACCCCAGGCACACCGCTACCCAACAGGCCAATCTATCGATGCTCTATTAACGAGAATGATGGAATCATGAGGTAAATTTAGTCGTTCTTGCAGGAAGGGCACATCAGGTCATGCTCATCATCCTTTGGGAGTCTGATTGTGTTGGTACAAAATAAGGACGGGACCTGGAGACTTTGTATTGACTTTCGAGTGTCGAATAAGATCATTGTTGGGAATAGGCTTCCAATCCCATAAATTGATGACCTTCTGGACTACCTTAAGGGAGCCAAATATTTCAAAAAGATTTACTTGAAGTTTGGTTATCATTAGGTACCAATCAAACTCTCTGATGTGTGGAGGACAACCTTCAATTCCAAGGAGGGCCTTTTTAAATGGCTGGTCATGCTTTTCAGGTTGAAAATGCCCCCGCAAACTTCATGAGGTTGATGGACAACATATTGCGACCCTTCATGAACTCATTCATGGTAGTGTATTTGGCTGACATCCTGATCTTCGGGTAGATTTGGAAAGAGAACATCCACCATATTCGACAAGTCCTCCAAACCCTCCAATGACACAAATTATGTGCCAATATGGAGAAATGAACCTTTTGTATGACAGGTTCAATATCTGGGGTACATCATTGATGACTGGGGTGTGCATGTGGACCCAACCAAGATACAATTTATTTAGGGTTGGCTAGCCCCCACTCTAACAGAGCTTCACATCTTTCTAGGCCTTGCAAATTTCTACCATAGGTTCATGTTGGGGTTATCTCATATCACTTGGCCTTTGAGTCAAGTCACTAATGGTGGAGAAGAAGGAAAATTATTTTGGTATGAATCCCAACAGAAAGCATTTTTCGAGTTGAATCTTCATCCCTTCTCTACACTAGTACTCACATTACGAGACCTGCAACAATTGTTTGACATTAAGACAGATGCCTCTGACTATGTTGTTGGTGTTGCTCTTACTCAACAAGGGCATCAGTGGCATATCATAGTGAGAAGCTTTCACACATAGTCTGAAAGTATCCCACCTATGACAAAGAGATGTATTCCATTGTGCAGGCCTGCCAAAAATGGAAGCATTACATTTCAAGGAAGGAAACAATCATCCACACATACCACCAACCCATCCAGTTCATACAGACACAAGGAAAGTTGCAGAATGATCACCATCAGAAATGGTCCACATACCTGTAACCTTTCCATTTGAACATTAAGTACAAGAAAGGAAGCACCAATAATATTGCAGACTTCCTCAGCTAGCCGTTGGTCATGGTGCTGACCACTGTGCTTGACTCTTATGGACACGAGACTTCGAGGTGGCCTCATATTTACAAGAGTGATCCAAAATTCGGTAACACATTCTAGATGCTTTTGGAAGGTAAGAAATTTCATGATTTTCACCTCCAGGGTGCACTATTATGCCACTCAGGAAACCTATGTGTTCCTTCAAGCGAGTGTGGCAAGATTATTTGGGATGTGCACTATATTCAGGTCGCTGGAAATCTTAGAATAGAGAAAACAGTGGTAGTGATACAAAACTATTTTTATTAGCTGAAACTTTGACAAGATGTTGGGAAGTATGTCTGATCCTGCACTTCCTGTGCCATTTCCAAACCGACCATTAAGAAGCAAGACCTATATACTTCTCTGCCTACTTCTAGTTGCACATGGCAATCCATCTCCATGGATTGCATGTTAGGTCTTCCTTCTACTAAGCATGGAAATGACTATGTTTTTGTGCTCGTCGATAAATTCTCTAAGATGATCATTCTAGCGACATGCAAGAAAAGTATCACAACAAAAACCATTGCTAAACTCTTCTTTGAATGAGTGTGAGTACACTTTGGTATGGCACATTCCATTATCTTAGATTAGAACAACAGGTTCCTCAGTACATTTTGGTCAAGCCTCTGGTCAATGTTGGATACTAAGTTCACTAAGTCCACGAACTTCCACCTCCAAACTAATCGCCAAACTGAGGTTGTCAATAGGATTATCATGTACATTCTACACATGTACAACTCGAAGAATCCACGCAAATTGGATGAAATTCTACCATATATCCAACACAGTTACAACAGAGCTCTCCATAGCTCAATTGGCCACAACCCTTTTGAGGTGAGATTGGGATTCCAACCACTATGTCCCATTGATCTGGCCATACCATTTGCAGCTACCCAGGTAAATTTGTCTCATGTCCAGGCAGAAGCTAACAAGGCTAACAACTTCATTCAATGCATTCAGCACATTCGCTAGCAGGTCCATAACATTTTTGACACAACCAATGCTAAGTATAAGTAGCATCATGATCAACATTGGTTGCCACATAGGTTTTAGGTGGGTGAAAATTTTGGCTACATTTATAGAAGGAGTGTCTCGCTGGGGCCCACTAAAAGCTTCTCCCACTTCGATATGGGCCTTACACCATCACTAGGGCTATGGGAGACAATGCTTTTGAGCTCAACATTTCCCCATTCCTTAGCCTGCACCCAATGTTCAATGTGGACCACCTTCAATAATACTTTCCACCATTATTGGACATATCAAACATTGCAGAACAACTCACACCAACAGAGCTAAATCTAGACTACATGGAATAGGCCACAACTGATTGGATCATGGACACACAGAACAAGAACGATCACCAACAGAAGATCCAATTATATCAGGTTTTCAAAGATGACAAACACCTGCACCAAGGAAAGTGGCTCACTAGGGACCAAGTACAACAAAAGTTTCCCCATATCATGGAGACACTCAACAAAATGGGGACCTGTTTTAGGCTCGAAATGTCTGCCTCAACATTGGGGGAAATCCACCCGGTTGGGACCTTAGAGCAGATCCTTTTCCGTTTTAGATGGTGGTTCCAACTAGTTAAACTAGGTCGAGTTACCTTCTCTCTATCTCTACTAGCTTAAAGTATCCCATCATATTTTCCTTCTTGTTGAGGTTAGGCAAGAAAGTGATCCCTAAGTTTATGTAAGGCTTAGTCAAGCCACAACTAAAGTTTTCCTCTTTGATAAGAGGACTTCTAGAAATGCATAGTTAAATCTAAATGCAAATTAATCTTAGAATTCAAGCATAAGGAAAGAGATCCTAAGCCTATCTCGATTAGGATGATATATCTCTAACCTAAACAAGAGCAAAGTAATTAAATTATTAGGATTTTAACATGTCTTATTTTAGTTGAATATATGGCTAATGAAATAATTTTCCTAGCTAATATTATAATTACCAAAACATGCTCTGATTAGAGACCAATTAACGGTGAATGATCAACCAAAAACATTAGGAAATAGTTCTCTTAATCAGGGAAAATTTTAAGGATGGAAAATTATCTTGATGTTTAAAAACATTGGCGAATCTCACTAGTCCCTAATATGCAAACTATAAAATGTTTATTGAAATATTTGTAAAATTATACAAATTTATAACGATTTTATATATAGTCTCTATATAATGTTGGTGATTTTCAAGGTAAAATCATTTTATATTGTAAAAATTGGGAAAATCACCTTTTAAAAAAAATGGAAATTGGTGAATCTTTTTTTTGGGAAAAATCATGCAAAATTAGCCCACTTGCGAATATTAGCCCCTAAAATTTTCCATGTTCTTAATATTGATGGTAATTAAATTAAATTTAAATAATATATTTCACAGTAAATAGTTACTCAAATATCAAATTTAAATATAAGAGAAAAGAGGAAATTAATAATAGATCTATGAAGCTAATCAATTAGATAGCTAATCCAAAAGACAGTTTTTCTCATATCAAACATGAATGCACAACATGATAAAATTTTACACAGATCGACCATTACATAAATGAAATTTTCAATTAAATAAAAGTATTCAAATTACAAACTAATGAAACCCAACCTCTTACTCTATTACTTGCACTGACCTCCAACAATCTCTTTCAAATTAAACACTCTGTCATCAAAAGGAAAAGTTGCAATAGTGCAAGCTTTGCTTATAATACAAAGACCAAATTTGAAAAAAGACAAATCCCACTAATTCCCAGATTTGAGATTGGTCCTCCCTACCTATAGCATGAAACCCCTATTTCAATAGTGCTCTAAGAATTTGAAAATTGTAGAAGAGAGGATCCCCTTCTCCATTCTACAAAACACTATTTATAATTACAAAAATGAATTCAAAATAAGAAAGTTGTTGAAGAACAAATATGCTCCAACAATTTTCATTCGTCAAAATTATTTTTCTTCCCTTGCTGGAGAAATTCCATTGATTCAAATCTTATCTTCTTCGTCTTCTCAACTGTTCTCCTGTCAAAATCAATCAATATTCAATTAAAATTAAAATTAAAATAAAAAATACCAAATCTAAAAAACAAACATCTCCAATTAAAATTTGAATTAAATAAATCAATAAAAGGAAATTTGAGCTTTCCATTCATCCTTGTATATATCTTATTTGTCAAAGAGAACATAGTTGAATGGATCTGTACTCAACAGAGGCTATGAGCAAATTAAAATGCAAAAAATTAAACTCAAAAAAAATAATTTTAGTTTACAAATTCGGAGCTTGACTTTCTGCTAAATTTTAGAATCATTTAATACTTGAATCTGGTCAAGTAGAAACTTCATAAATATTCTCCATAATTTTATCTATCTAACGAGCCATCCTCGATCTGATTTGGCCAAGTAAAACTCAACTTATGAGCTTCCAAAGTTAAAGTGTCAAAACTGCCAGAATTACAAAAAAATTACTCCCTCGATTAAAATTAAAAAATTTAATTAAAAATCTAATACTAATTTAAATTAAAAAAAATCTAATTAATAATTAATTGTAATTATTCAATTAATTAAATATATTTTGATTTAAATCATAATTAATATTAATTACTTAAACTAAACTACATTTAATTGTACGCTAATTAATTTTACAAAAATTAATTAAATTATATATGAGAATTAAATATATATAAACATTTTAATTAAATTAAATATTAAATAACCAAAAAATATTCAATCTAACCCCAACGAAATATCAAAATTCATATAATACTCCCATTTAAACATTTTAATGGGCTTATTGAAATGTGTTATCGAGGATATGAAGAACCATCGAGTCTGAGGTTTTGTTGATATTGGGAGTCTCTTAAAAAAAAGCTTTTATATATATATAAAACCAAAGCTATATACGTTGATTCAAACACAATCAAACTCATTCGAAATTAAAATTTTTCGGGCATCGGGGGTTTTTGATATAAGGAGTTTTTTAGAAAGAAAAACTTCTGATATAATGAAGTTTCGAAACCCAATACTTATATGCGTTCAGGGAACTATATTTATATAACAAATCCTATATACCAATGTGTTATAACAACTCCATGTGAAACAAATACAATCTTTAATATAAGCATTCATTTATAACCAAGCCATTAAGATTAATAAAGTCATCGAATGATTGAATGATATTAGAAGTTTTGAGTTGAGATAATCAGACATCGGGAGCTTAATAAAAATTGATATAAAATTTCTCTAATATGATGTAAGAGGGGGATTTTAGTGTTGTGCACGAAATATTTTTCTTGGGAAAAAACCATTTGTTTGGTTTTATTGGAGAATCTAACAAAAAATAAGACAAATATATGTAAACTTGTTTAGTTTATACTATAAAACAGAAAGGATGATAGATGACCTACCTCACTTTGATGCTAACATCTGTTGGTGTCGTCCTTGATTCTTTTGTTTCCAAGCTCAATTTCTTTTTCACTGTTATGGATGAGTACCTGCAAGGAAGATCAAGTGGAGACAATAAGCACATACATAGAAAAATTCATTCTAATATTAACTATGTAACAAATCAAGGAGTATTATACTAAATGAGCAGTGATTGACACATTTATGGAAAGAAGACACATAATGTATTATTAATAGATGGTAAAAAGAGCATTACAACTACTTAAGCCTTGATGTTGGGAGCCTCCTTTAGGTGAGTTTCCAACTCCTAGCCTTAACCTTCAAGCACTACTTTCTCCTTAGAAAAATAGACAGCAATTGGTCATAGTACAATAGTAGGAAGGAAACCAATCATTAGCCAACCATTAATGGATAATAGGGGTCTCATTTATAGGGAAGGAAAGGGAGTTAAGGATCCATGAAAGGAGGGAGAAGTTCTGCATCTCAAGGGAAAGATCCATGAAAGTAGGATCAAGGACTATGAATGGGAGGTCTCGTTCCAATTCTCATTCACCTATAACCAACTCTCTGTTCTCAATACTTCTAGTAAGAGAAGTTTCTCTTCCGTTTTGGGAAAAACTGCCTTAATAGATTCAGCATGGGTTTTCTTGATAAAAGTCGTGTTTGCAGCGCAAGGAATTTATAGTGAAAAAAGTTACCAGCATGGGCGACTAGGCATGTAAAATGTGTTGATCTTGAAAAACAAGGTTTTTGAAAATTTTCTTCAAAATTCTTTCAAGGCAAGTCTTCTTCTTTTCTTCACGGATGCTTCCGAACATGTTTCATGATGAACACACTAACAACTTTCGCCATTTTGCAACATTTTTGGCATTAACGACACAAAGTTCAACACTTCAGGATACGAGACAGGAAGTGTGACAAAATACTATATAACAGTTAGGTGAGAGGCATAAGGTGTGATATCAAGCACACATGGAATGTGACATGCTCATAAATTACAACCACTTTGCAAGAGAGAAAAAATCTGACAAAACGAACTACAACCACTTGGTAATTAAAAATTCGACAAAATGAACTACAACCACTTTGCAATTTTGAGATTTCAAATCTCATAATTTCTTTTAAAATTGAGATTTGGAATAAATTATCGAGATCCAAAAAACACAATTTTAATTGTTCTACAATTTGGCTACGGCAATTTTATAGAACCATTAGTGAAAAATGTATTAATTAGTAAAAAATAAGTAAGAATTAATATTTATAATCAATTACTAATTTATTTACAAAAAATAAAATAATATACATTTTGTACATTTTTTAGCTCAGGCGGTAAAAAATCATCAAACTTTGGCGAAACGCCATTTGCAAACCGTGTAACCAAATGAAACGAAACAAAAGCCGATGGAAATCTTGCTAAAATTCGAACTCAATGAAAAAATCAAAATAGAAATTTGGAGAAAAAGAAAATTTGGCAAAATTGTAAGACACTTAACCAAAAAAAATGTAAAAATGAGATTTAGCCAAAATTCATGCAAATGGTCCCCATTATTTAAAATAAATAAGTTAAAAATGGGGGGTGTTGAGTTTTAACTTCAAGACTTGGTGACACACGAGAAAGAACCAATTATCTCTGTTTAAAGATAATGAACTTCAATTTACCCAAGGGTTAAAAGTGAGGAATTCATAAAACCATCAAACGGTAAAACATTTTCAAGGGTCCCACATAAATAGATTAAGAAATATGAGTTTGAAACGTTAAGTACTCAATGCAAACTAAGTCAAAATCATGAATCCAAAACTTGGGAAAACATTATTTTAATATTACCTCATATAAAAAATAGAGGAAAGTACAGATAAGAGTGTTTTGATAAAGCATATATCCATTGTTATGAATGGTCTTTGATATTGCTTCACTGCCAGCGACCCTGAACAATACCTCGACGAAGTTGTCTTTTATGCCATACAAGCATGGCCCCACTGCTAGCGAGCATCCATAGCCCCAACAAGTTTACTTGTATTTCCCATGCTTCCTCTTTTGATCAACCTTTTGATAAGTGCATATGAAATATTTTAGTTTATCATGTACGTGAGTGAAAGAGGTGGGATGGTAATAGAGACTTATGTTAATGGATACAATACTTCCATAATGTTGACTCCAAATTCTTTTCCCGCGGCTATCAATCAAAAGCTTTTATAAAGTGGAGGAGTGGGTGAGATCCATTGTGTTAAACTTAGGTTAGATCTTTCCCTGAAAAGGTGAACTATATCACTTAAAAATGATGTGTGATACTCCATGAAAAAGTTTTAAAACAAGAGGAATTTATGGTTCCATAAAGATATGCTTTTAATGATAAATAAAATTCATATAGACAGAATAAATATTTCTCATGTATGTCAACCATTATTGGGTGAGGAAAAGGTCTTCCACATGAATCATGGTGGAGTCACCAAAATCAAACCATAACTGAAAGAAAAAGGAAAAAGATTTCAAACGGAAGCGAAAAGGAAATTAACAAACTCCAAAAAAAATGTCAAAAAAAAAGCCTAAATTAAAGACAAACCCAACAAGACTAATTATACAAATGTCTCAACAAAAAAGTAAAACAAGATAAGCATGTGTGCGTTCATTCTATCTTGAGATTTTAATAAATTTTATATTGCAAAGTTATAAGAAATTAAGCTTCCAAATCGTAAGGGAAGTAACAATCATGAAGTAAAATTCAATCCAAATGAAAAGTCTCTGTCTGCTGGAAATTTTCCTTTTTCAAAACAAATACTGCATAAAAACATCTTAACAATTTTTTAATAAAAGAATTTCTTTAGAAATAGACTAAAGGTTCAAAAATTCCCCAGTTTATCTCATTTGATAAGCATCATCACTGCTTCTCAAAAATTCAAAAGTACACAAGACAAAAGAGACTGAGTGCCAAATATGAGCCAGTAGGGGTGTGCGATCATTCCTGGAGACTTGTAAAACAAAAATATATGTGTGTGTGTGAAAAAATAAAAATAAAACTTAAAGAATTAAAAAGAATGAAGATGGGCATATTAGACTTACAATTGGAGAATATCATTTAATTGGATCTTCTCCAACAAAAGGCAACCTAATTTTTTAATTGAAAGTAAAAACATGAAGAAGTGGTTATTAATGTGGTTTTCATTAGCCCAAAATCATAACTTATTAAAGCTAAACTACAAGTAGTAAATTAGAAGAAAACAATGTTTCATGTTCATGGAATTTGAAATGAGTAAAATCCATCAAAAATGAGAACGAAGATATGCTTTTTTATTAATTACACTAGTAATTGTTCTCTTTGTCTTTTCAGATTTCATATCAACTCCAATATTTTCATAAAATCTCAAAATTCAAGACCAAATATCAACTTTGTGTAGAGGGAGAGGACTTGAATTTTGTATGCTAAATATGAAGTGATATATTAAAATTTCAAACAAAAAAGAGTTCAAAAATGAAATGAGCATGATCTGTTAGATTTTCTTGTTCCAAATTTCTTACCAATTTCTAAATTATTATAGTGGCGGCTCAAGAGTGCCTTGAAAAGGAAATGAAAATGCACACTACAAGATGATTGAGATAATGAAATGGGCATACAATAGTGGGACAAAGGTAGAAACAAAAGAAAACCACAAGTGATGAAATTTTCATTAGCCATGAATATTGTCGAGAAGAGTGAAAAGAGGCCTATGTGCACATACTATGAAGAATGTATATCCGCAAATTCACAAAGTCATCCTGAAAAGAGGCCTATGTGCACATACTATGAAGAATGTATATCCGCAAATTCACAAAGTCATCCTGAGGAATGAATGCTTAAATTTGATGAAATTATAATTAAAATATATCCAAGCTCCTTACCACTATGATAACATGAAAGTAAGCATACATACAAAAATAATGTGAGCATAGTGAAAGATCAAAATGAATTGATCAAAGACTTACGAGGATACTTAACCTGATATTCTGACGTTTCGAGGTTCTGAGAGAATCAAAGCAAAAGATAAGAGCTCTGATAAACAAGGCTTCCGAAATGGGAACAATTATCCGATAGATAAAATTATGATAAATAAATCATTTTTTATTTAAATGTTTTTAGCGGAATTTCTTTCGGAGGTTTAAGTGATTTTCACTTCCGATATTGAAAGTCCTTATATAAAATTTATCTTGAATAAAAACAAAATATTGAAACTTGGATGCAAGATTCTAAGATCGAGGAATTTGAGCAGTTAAAATAAAATAGGACTCATGGACTCAGAGAAATGCTAGAATGCGTTTTCAAATGGTTTTGATATAACATAAACCCAAGTATCTGATATCGGAAAGTGAATAATAGAAAATCAAGATTCTGATAATTACTAGATAGAGGCCCTGAATCAATTTGGAAGAAGAAATGCAACCAAAGCGGATGTAAAATGAATTTTTGCAATGGAAAGATTTTAACTCAACCGACAAATGTAAGAACAGGTAGGGACAAAATCATGGATAAGATCAATGTTGCAAGATTTTGCAATTTCCTTTGCCTATGGGCCTTCTTTAATTTAAAATGCGAGAAGTTGTAGACACATGATAAATCTGAACAAGGAATGACTAAGCGTTCAATTTCAGCGACATTAAGAATTATTAGCTCATCTCATGCATTTGTGAATCAAGGAAATATAAATAGAAGCAACAAAAAAATAGCCAGATTCTGATTAAAAAAAAAAATACTTCCCTAGACATGTTGCAAATTAAACACTCGTTTTATTTCTAAATCTAATCCATTCTCTAAATCAAGTCAACAAAGACCTACAAAAGAAACTGTTATGAAACTAGCTCAAGAAAAGATAGATCAACGCCTTGGAATTCAGCCTCTTCGAGGGGGCAACCTCCTTTACATTACATAAATGAAAAATTCTTGGATGATTCAAATGAAAAGACCTACTCTCTAGATATAGGAGTCTAAGGGGTCATAACATAATCAGAGCCTACATAACAATGATAATGTAAGGGCACAATAATAACAATAGTGGGTTTCTATGGGGCACAATAGTAACAATATGGACACTTCATGGGTACATCAATATAATAAGTGGGTTGTATTGATAACAATAAGGGGTTACACTAGTAGTATAGGGGCCTAACATGCCCCTTTCCTTCAAAAAGCATTGTCCTCAATGCTT
>APFE030115163.1:0-26660 GCA_000404065.3 Pinus taeda | reverse complement strand
AAGAATGGACTTATTTGTATTAATAGGAAACAAAAGAAACCATTACAACCTGAGCCTTGGTGTTGTGCAAGTTCCTCCCAGGGTCCAGCAAGAGTTTTCTTTACTTTGATAAGCTCACCCACTTCCAAATGAAACAAGAAAGGATGGTAATCTCTCCTCACAAGCTTCTACAAGGAAGTCCTAATTCCAGCAGCATCTACACTTTGGAATGTTCAGCTTTCAACCTCCCCTCCTCTGGCCCAATGCCTTATTTATAGTGTGTTAGAGGAAGTTATTCAGTTCCAACATCAATGGGATACTCCCTCTTTTGGATGGGGTAGCTCCTCTCTTTATGGGATAAGTTCCTCTATCATAGGGATGCATGAACCATCTGAAGGCGCTCAATACACATCAAACACTCTTCTAGAAGGCTCTAGAAGTGACCACAAGTAACTTTTTAAGGATGAAACTCGCGCCTTTTGACCTTTCCAGGGGTACGCACCCATCCTTTGGCTTACAGAGCGTACAAGTACGCAGGTACAGTGTGTTTGGAGTGCGTACACGCAGGCAAGGTAGAGAGAACCTGCGTACCCAGAGATAAACATGTTTTTTACTGACTTTCTCTCTTCTTGAAGTTTGACATGGAGAGCAGAGGTATAAGGCTTGACAAGGAGGATAGTATGACTGTTGATGGAGCCATACTAACTGCAGATAGTCATGGTGACAAATTTCAGTGTAACAAACTTATCTTCAATTAATTTGATGAGCTAATTTTAGACACTGGTCTTAGCTTAGAAAAGTTATAAATTGAGCCTAAAGGTTGAGGGTGACATCTCAATGAGCATGTGTTGGGTCCGAGAGAGTGCAGAGGGGTTGGAGATCTAGATATCAAGAGAGAGTTGATCTACTAGATCAAATCTAGAATATTGTATTATGTATTTTTTCAGTTGGACCATTATCCCAAGATGGGAGCTCAAGTAAGTTTTGAGTTTTTATTAATGATGAATTTCTTTGCTGGGAAGAAATATGTGTCTTGTTGTGATTTGAATCATGTAATTTTTCTTCCGCTGAATATTATGTGTTAGGAACTTAGTTGTGTATTTTTTCAGTAATTAATTGATGGGAATTAAATAATGGGTGCTAGGTTCAGGGAAATTTTAACATGGCATCAGAGCAACCAGGGATAGTTGCAAAGGATCATGCTACGAGAATAATGTTGTGATGGGCATGATCTAGAAACTATGAGACGTAGTGAACAAAAAGAGCCATTGGGCAGAGGATCTGCCACAACAAGGATCAAGAAAATGTGAGATGCAATGGACAACAAGTCGTTAGGTAGGGGATTCGTTGCGATAGGCAGGAGCCAACAGTCATTGGCAGAGCTGGTAGTAGTCAATGATAGGTACGAAGGAAAATACTAACAACCAACATGATTGATGAATGTCATCCCTAGAGGGAGAGAGGGAGACCGTATCGGTTGGGGGATTGAAAATAGATTTCATGGGTGTGTCAAAGGACCGAAACAAACCCATAATAGTGCTAGAACTTAGCACATTATCAATGTTAGTGACAAAGATTGAGCATGGGGCTCTGAAGGCTGAGTTGATACCAAGGACTCGATATTCTAATATGGAAGATGAGTAGGGAGGTTCTTCCAGATCTATTAGGACTAGTTGGTATGAGTTAACATTGTTGGATGCTCAAGACCAAGATCCTAATAGCATGGTTGGAAGGAACAGATCTTTAGATCAGATTGTGAAGCAAGTAGCAGAGAAGTCTTCCAATTCAGAGGGAGAAACTACAACAACGGATAACATGGTGGTATTGGAGACAAATATAGGTGGACATGATTCTTCTAGAAGAGGGAGAGTTAATTTTGTAGCTCAGACCCGTACTTCTAGCCTTGTGTCTTGACTAGAAGGGCCTTGGTTTTTCCTCTTTAGGAGTTGGCATGCATGTTAATTGCATGTGACATGTGGAGTTTGCATGTTGATTGCATGCGACATGCAAGGCATGCATGTGAGTTTCATGCGACGTGCAAAGTGTGCAAGTGTGTTGCACGCATATGAATGAGTTGCATGTGACACACATATAATGCAAGCTAAATTTATGATTGGTAAGCTTGTTATAAATTGAGCCTAAGGTTTTTCAAAAAGACACAACAACAACACAAAGTTGATAACGACATCTCAATGAGCGCATGTTGGGTCCGGGAAAGTGTAGAGAGATTGGAGATCCAGATCTACAAGAGAGAAGATTTGTTGGATCAGATCCAAAATTATTTTAATCAATATTTTCTTGGTTGGGCCATTATCTCAAGACGGGAGCCCAAGTAAGTTTTGAGATTTTATTAATGATGCATTACTTTGTTGGGTAGAAATTTGTGTATCTCGTTGTGATTCAAATTGTGTAATTTTGCTTCCACTGAATATTATGCATTAGGAACTTAATCATGTATTTGTTCAGTAATTATTTATTTGGAATTAAATACCAAGTGCTAAGTTCAAGTAAACTCTAACATCAATCACAAGAAAGTTCGACTTTTATCAGTATTAATTAAAATGAAAAAAAGTTGAAAAATTATATATTATAATTATTAATCAATTTATGCTTTAAAAAATATTTTATACCCTCAAACTTTGAGAACAAAATTAAAATTTTACCAATATCAATCAAAATGACCAAGAGTTAATAATGTGTACTAATGATTAATTTGACCAAGAGCTAATAATGTGTACTAATGATTATTAGCAATCAATTGATTATTTAAAAGTTGTTTTCTACTCTCTCAAACTCAGTTAGAAGTTGCATATAATTTTCCTTCTTGATAGATGTTGCACAAAATATCCTCCATATACTTATTGATAAAACTACACTAACATACGAAAATCTAAGATATGTCGCTTAAATGATTACATATTGAGGTAAGACATCTCATCGTCAATTGAAAACATCTTTTTATTGTTTGCTTGAGGCAAGGCTATCTTATAGTCTTTTTCATGTTAGTTTGTACAAGTTATCGTGCAAGCATACTTATTAGTCCCCGTCGTCTGACATGGGACTATTTGAAATAAGAATGGTCTATTTAGCATTAGTTTAACTCAGAATTTTTAGCCCAGCCGTCTACTGACCATAGATTTGCGGTGTGGTGACTATATTGCAGCAACTCATTGTCTTATTTGGCCTCTTCCGGAGATAGAGAGGCCATAACCATATACTATGTTGGATTTGGTTTGTTAATATTTCACAAATGTAAACTAATGCTAGAATTAGTTTGTAGGCATTAAATGCTATGGTGGTCATTGCATGAAAACTAAAGTCATTTAACGAAGTGATTGATAAATCACCAAGGGGTCCATGCATGTTGATGTGGCATCTATGAACAAGGTCTGGGAAAATGGGAGGATCACAACAGATGAGGGGATGCTTTGTTCAATGTTGATGGATCTGAAACTCTTGCCTGCAATAATAAGGATCCCCAGATTTAGGTTTATCTGTCACAGTAAACTTGCAGGAGTTTCAGTGAGTTTCAGGTATTCCTTTCAGTATGTTTTTTCCTTTTAGGCGTTCCCAGGGCCTTGACCCTTTAATGGGTGGATCCCCATCCTAAATACCAACATAGTTTGAACCAAACACTACCGCATCTTCAAAGCCGTATATGGCTTTACAGAACCACAGATGATTGTTGCGAGACAGACATTACAAATTAGGTGCATTGACAAATATTATGAATAAAGTCTATAAGCTATCTGTAATCTATGAGTTAGACGTATAAGCTTGATATAAATATCTAATCCAGTCATTTAAGTTGCATATAACAAAGGTTGAATAACTATAATTTATTGAATATGATGAATCCTTGTATTTCTTAAACTGAACATGGTAATCTAAACTAATAGTATCAATAACAAGCTCATGTAGTTGGGTAATATGCTTATGAATCTACTGATCTTGCAGGTCAGAGAACGAACTTGGTACTTACTTTGTATGAACTAATTCAAGTATGACTGACCATGCCGTGTTCATAATTCAGGCTAACGGGTTATGGGCATACTACCATCTACTAGGCTCGTAGATGTTAGTTGTGGCAATAACCTAAATTACAAGACTTTATGGTATGGTCGTATACATACGACTAGTTGAGTACTGGTAGATTTATTCATTCTTTCCACTAATTTACATGGTGGTAAACTCGTAATCTAGCTTAGTATGGCCAATAGGCTTCAAGAACTGCTTAGGTTTTCATTCATATTTTTCTTTTTAAAATGGTTTCCAAATTATTTTGCGATTGCGAACGTCAGTATGAACACTAATCCACACAAAATCCTATGATTGAGAGCTATCTTTCGATTTGGTTTTGGTTTGTTGTTGCTAGTGATTTTATTTGTATGAACACTAATTCACACAAAATCCTGCGAATCTGATCGACACATAAATTAGATTATTATTGCTGGTATGGGGGCCTGGATGACTGGCCCTAATTGAGCGCAATTTATAAGGTTCTCCATGTTCTTATGCGCTTCTTGATTCAATTGTGTTTTCCAAAAGGAGGCATATTTTTTTCATTCAACGTCTCAAGGGTCTCTATGTTGGTTGCATTCTTTCTTTTCATTCAAAATGGAAGCAACTAGAAAAATTTATGATGTTTGTGCCATAGTTAAAACTTTGTGAAATCACCTGATCAATTTTCTACATATTCCGCTAGAAATTGCAAATCTTGAAGGAAAAACTTGTTTTAATGTTACTTGTGTTCATTCATCAACTTGCAATATCAGAGTTGTTGCTGACCTAACTAGACTTATTTTGTCTTTATCTAGTGTTGTCATTTGTCTCTGAAAATTATGACAATTCACAAATTAGGGCTAAAGTGTACAGTAATACTTTTTGCCTTTTATGACTCCTTGCTTGTTTTATAATTTGCATGAAGTTTAGTTGTTGTTTTAATTTGCTATGAGTTGTTGAACTTTTAGATTTTTGTTAGAGTAAACGCGAGGATTACTCTGAAAATTTACCATAGTTCAAATTTGTAGTATGTATAGGAATCATGCATTTGATCCAGTGAATCCGTAAGATTCATTGCAGTAACCCGCATGGCGGGAAAGGTTATTAAAGTTTCCATCAATGCAAAGATATTTCTAATTATTATTTTTTATTTCACTGTTTGAAAAATGGCAACCCTTTCTCCATTCATATGGCGTATCAGTGATTTTTCAGATTTTAACTTTGGAGATTAGTGACTTTATCTCTCCAAACTAAATCAAACAATTTTTTGTGCATTTTCTTAACTTCATTGCTTAATCCTCTATTTGTGAAAGTGGAGTCTGCTACAGAGGAACTCCGAAAACTTTGGTCACTGCACGATAAATCTACTACAGACATCCACAATCTATGCATTCATAGTTGTATGGCACACCTTCAACATCAATGTGCAAGATCATAGTATGGTTGT
Source organism: Pinus taeda (assembly GCA_000404065.3). Classification (NCBI taxonomy): domain Eukaryota; kingdom Viridiplantae; phylum Streptophyta; class Pinopsida; order Pinales; family Pinaceae; genus Pinus; species Pinus taeda. The sequence goes on along the minus strand of APFE030115163.1, from coordinate 21,232 downwards.
AGTAGTTATTAAGTTCATAAATCGTCTTGGAAAATTAATGTGAAGGACACAGGGAGAGTGATAAGAAAGAGTTATAGCTTACTAGACAAATTCTTCTAAACTCTGTTTCGCTTCTCTGATATTCCCACTTAGAAATATTGCTAAAGGAATATCAATCTTGCCCAATTTTGTCTTATTTCATATTTGCACTTAGGAGATGTGGGTTCAAAGGCCCACATGAATTTTTGGATTAAGTGTGGGGGCCAAACATTAGGAATGAAGGGATATATTGCGGCTCTAGTGGAGCGAAGGGGCTGCCCCATGGAGAATTACGGCCCTGATGTGAAAGAGGCTCTTATTGGAGCAAAGTTGGTGGGGAAAATCGAATTAGGCCCAAATGGGCATCTTGGAGGTTCTTTGATAAATAAAGAAAAAGGCACTCATTTTGGTTATTGATTCATATATTCAGAAATTGTGTCTTTGATATAGCACGCTTTAGTTGAAGCTAAGTCTACAGTGATGTTTAGCACACGAGTGTCTCCGAGAGGAGATCTCAACCCTTTCTTCGATGGACTTTGAGTGTCAGCCCAAGGAGGGAGTCCTACCTATAACAGTTTGTACCAACAACAGGGAGTACGAGTTTGTGGAGAGAATTGGCAGCAACAATACAAGGACTACACAACTCTTGGAGGAGGCACGCTTGGAGGTTGTGGAGTGAAGGGAGTTAGGAGCTGAAACTAAGGTGGAGTCCGTGGAAGTGTTGTGGTAGATTTTCCAACATTTTGGCGAAGCAACAATCACATCATTTGCTACATGTTACATCTTCTGCTTGTGGAGGAGGGCCAAGCATTTGGGGGTTAATTTTGGAGCGTTAAAACTAGGAAAAACCCTTTCTAGGTTTTTCTAGGTTTATTGAGAAGAGGCCAAGATTAATTTGGTAGAATTTTCTTGGCAGATTTGAGGGGTCAAACAAGGGCCCCAATTCAACCAGCAACTAGAGAAGCTAGGGGAAAATAGGGCTGAAATTCCAAGGTCAACATTTGGCCAATTACTTCGTGGGTTATTGGTGGAGAACCCGGGGTTGATTTCCTGGAATTTTCTGAGCAGTCGAGGAGGCCTTGGCAGCAATTCTTTGCAGCGAACATCATATTTTCTAGAAAGTTTCAGTGCAGAGCCAGGAGAGAGCAAAAACAGATTTGAGGGAGATTTCTTATTGTTCATTTGGGCTTAGTTAGTTTGCCTTGAGAAATCCTAGGTGCACTCTTTCCATCACCACATTGTACTCTCTTATTTATTAATAAAATGGCTCAGACCAACGCAGTTCATGGAGATTTCTGGTTGTTAAATGTGTTGTAAATTTTTGTACGTGTTTCTGCTATGTTTGCTTTGTTTAACATTGCATATTTCCATTAGGAATATTACAGTGCCATCAAAGCATGATTTCGACCAGTTGTGGGTCTAAATCACACAAATGATCAAGTGCTATTGTGGACTAGAACTCCAAAGGATAAAACGCTAGTCCCACATTATTCTCTAGATTGAATTGATGCCCAAAAATGTCTCAGCAAGAGAAATTTGAAAATGTTACTAGGAGCATCAAGAGACTGGTGGGGCTTCTCAAAGAGTGGTTGTCAGCAAGGGAAGCAAGAAGAAATAATAGTTGTCGACCCGCAGATGGTTGTTGGATGAAACTCTAGTAGCAATATTGTAGAGACGAAGAGGGGAGGCAGAGGTAGTGAGGATATGAGAGAGAACATACCCCTGGAGGAGGGAGTTTATTTAGATACATTCCAGCTGGTTGAGCATGAGGCTAATGACACACAGGAGGAGCACGAGGATACCCCTAGTGTGACGCTGGAGTCACCCCTGTTGGAGTTTCCTTTGGTAGCCCTAGTAGACAGATTGGAGGAGGTAGTGGAGCACACATCCATTGATGAGGTATCCATTTATGAGGCATCCTAGTCTATGAAAAAACTTCAAAACAACAGCCGCCTACAGTTGACTGATGAGTATGCCTTGCATGTTGGGTTGTCTATGGAGGAGCAGTTGGAGGTCATGTCGAGCTCATGATGGAGGAGGATGTGCAACCATCCTTTGGGCTAGCCATTGATGAGGGGCAACATAGATACCACACATTGGAATTCTAGCACAATTCGCTTCAAAAGTACACTGACAAGATCTACAACATTATCAACCCACCCCTATGCATTGGATTGAGAGAGGCGGAGTTGTCTAGACATACCAGAGGGGAGGACCAAGTTAGCAACACTATTGGATCACCTTTGCCCATTGGAGAGAGGCGGACAAAGCTACCTAGTCAGATCTCATGTGTTGACTTGGATAACACGATAAGAAGATTGGAGTTGCACAAGGTGCAACATCTGCATGTCGGGGTTTTTCTATGTCCGGGAGTTCGTGCATTCAATCCATCACTTAAGGTTGGATGGTGAGAGATTCTGAGTTGGTACCTAGTGGCTTGCGTTAGAGTCTTATAGTGATAGGATTCATAATTTTGAATTGTCTAAGGTTAAGTCTTGTAATATTGTACATACCTTTGCTTTCTGAAAATGTTTTCCATATAAAAAAAAATATATATATATATAAAGAGGGTATGTCCTAAAATAAATATCAAAGGACAAAAAGAATAAGAAAAGATAAAAAAAAATGAAAATATATGAGCCCCAAAAACAAAAATAGATCATGAAAGTGTGCAAGTCTAAATGCCACTACTATTTTACTACTTTATTGTCTTAAATAATGGTTGTGTGCAGCTTGTCATACATGCCACAACCCATGGTACTCAAACTGTTTAATCTTGGCTATTTCATGTTTTCAATTTTATGTTTATAGTTAGAGAATAAAATCTAACCAAACAGTTTAATCTTGGCAGATCATTAGATAGGTAGAGAAAATAAAAGGAACTCGTCAAGTTTAATCTGAGCTCTTGGATGATATAAGGTTAGAATTAAATAGTTTACTTTTCAAAAGAAAAATGAATGATAAGGCTTTGCTAGTCTAAATGCACCCAAATAAATGAAAAAAAATGTTAGGGTAAGTAGAAGAAAGGTTGTTGAACTATAAAATTGATTGGATAAAAGCACATTTATCATACTTATTCATATCTTTCAAATGTGCATGAGAAGTTAAGAAAGCAAAAACAATGGCTTACAATTTGATTTAATTAACTCCCTCTCATTCATCTCATCCCTTTACTTACTAATTTCCCCATCCACAAGTTCTAGTACTAAAAATCTTTCAAGCCATAAAGGCTAAGAGCATTTCTCTGACTTTTGGTGGGACCAAACCCTCGGCTTAATGACTTATAGATATAAAGTGTTAGAATTACCATCATAAAATTCATTTCCCTTCATTACCATAATAAAACCCCTTTTTCTAAGATTAAACTCCATTTACCTATGAAAAGTAAACAACCCCATGTTAAATTCCATTTCATTCAAAAAACCCACAAAAAGATTTTATCCTAAGTATAAAGTGTATGTGAATAAAATGCACAAATATTACATTATGCTTAGGAGTATGTTCACTCCCCTCATTTCATTTCATATTAATTTTTTAACATAATACTATAGTTCCCAATATACCTTTTCCCGTATATAATTAGATTCCGTATATAATACCCCAACCCTTAGTTTAGTTATAAACTATACTTTACCCCATATTCCCGACAAAACGCACTTAATTCACCACTTTTCGGTAAAGCTAAAGTAATATGGTCATTAAACCCCACCTGATCATTTAATCCCATGATTTACTCCTAATTAATCCCAAACCACCAAGGATTAAAAGACCTAGGTCCCCCGAAACCTCTGCTCATATCATCCGTGCACATCCCTCGCCCAACTGTCGTCTGATCATCACCACCCACATCCGACGGTCTGTTGGCATTATGATGTATGTGTTGTACTTTATGGCAACCCACTTGTAGCAAAACAACTCTCCTGTGGTAACTAGATGAATCTACAGAAGAGATATCAGATGTGACAAAATACATGGTAGTTGTGCTAACAGATGTGAGGCAGGGCAGTTCAAAGGAATCAGTTCAGAAGTAATGTACAATGGCAACTCACTCAGATAAAAGATCTAAGTACTGCAGGCTAACAACAAAGAATTACGGTTCAGGCCACACAGAATGAAGAAAGAAATGTATACTCTTGTTCACTATGACCAAGCCGCGTATACATGCGGGTTAACTATACAAAAGAAATGTATACGTACGCACGCACTTTCATAGAAGGAAAAGCGCGTATATCTTGGGAAAACAAGTTTTTGGGTCCAAGGTATCTGACCCAAGGTATTTGGTTTGTGGTATTGGTCCCATGTGGTTTTGGTCCATGGTATTGAGAAAGGCCTAAAACTATATAAGGAGGAGAAGATCATTATGCAAAGTCAAGCAAGTATTGAATATCTGATGAAGTATGCAGGTTATGGGTTTGTGATGCTTTGCTTGATCTGAACTAAGAATGCACCTATGTGGATGATGGATTGGGATCCTAAGGCTTGAATTGTATTATCATTATGTGATTTGAACTTGAACATTCTAGATTTGAACACTGACGCATGTTTTATTATGTAAATGTGATGATCTGGGTATGAATGAAGTCTGAAATAATTATGATGCTTTAAGTTAGCATTTCCAGATCTGTATGCAGGTTGGCTTTGGCAAAACAACGTATACACATTGATTCAACATATAAAAGTGGCGTATACATCATAGGATGGAATTTGCAAATTTGTACGCTAGTTTCCCTTGGTAAAAGAGCATATACACACTAGTTCGACTTACGGATGTAGCATATATCTTTTGAAGTATGATCTATAAGGGTTCTATTTGATGTTGCAGTATTTAGGGTTTTGCATCGTGTTCTGGTCACTGTTTTCTGGTAACAATATTTTGCATATTCAAATTGGTTGATTGCGATTAGCTTTAGTGTTGATGGATGAAATCTAATGATGAATTAGGATCATAATGACTTATCATAATGTGATATGATAATGAATGGACTAGATCTTATCACTAACACATGTTTTATCCTCTATGGGTGATTATGTCTGAAGTCTGGTAGTGCCGCAAATTGTTTGCAAATCTACACGCTGGTTTGCTTCAAGTAAGATGCGTATACACGTAGGTTGGCTTCTACCAAATAGTGTATACAATCTGAAGCATGGTCTTAAGATGGAAACTGATTTTGAATGATAATGTAACTCAGATATGTGTACTCGTTACAGTGATCTATTAAAGTGATCTATCTGTTGCAGTTGATTGGTTAAAGTATGAATGAATGATTGATTCAGTTGTGTCAGAGGTTCAGAGGTTGTCAGAGATTGATTGAGTTTGGTTGATTCATATTGAGTTTCAGTAAGTGGTTGATGCAGATGTATCTGATAGTTGTATTGCAGTGGTGATGGAGTTTGAGCTTCAATGTTGATGATGGGTCCAGTATGAAAATTGGATGAAACATGGCCTTCAGATTATGATGTTGTGTTCCAGGAGTACCCAGTGTAAAAATTTATGAAACGTGGTCCCTGGAGGAAGAGAGAAGTTTGTAGCCTTCTGTAGGCTGACGCCTACATACTGGTAAACATATCGGCCAATACAAAAGCCAGGGTTGTAGCTCCCTTTCAGTGGAAGCTGGAGAACGAGAGAATGTTGTAGCCTTATGTAGGTAGAAGCCTGCGTACTGGTATGAGTCTGCGCCAGTACAATGTTGTAAACAGTTTTTCTTAATATTAAAAGAAGATAGAGACGACAACAGCAGGTGGTTTTCACCCACATTGGGTTTCCACCTTAAATCATGGTGTTCATGTGTTTTTCTTATGTGTGATGATCTATTCTATTTTTACCGCAGCTGGTTACTGTTTATATGGTTAATGAAGTTCTGATTCACTGATTAAAGATCAACATATGATGAATTAACTGAATCATAAGTTTGTTGGATATACGCTAGTTGCATTAAACACAGTTGCGTGTACATGCGAGTTCCCTTAATTGAAGTAGCGTATATAAATCTGATTATGGAAATGAAAAATCATTGATTTAATGATACTGATTCACCCCCCATCTCAGTATTATTTCCAACAATTGGAATCAGAGCGGGTCCTTTGGTAGAAGCTTGATTGCTTGAAGGAGATTCGTAGAACAATGGGAAAGAAGCTAAAGAAGAAAGCGCCTCTGAAGAAGAAGAAATCTCAAAGGAACTATGACAGTGGGAGAATCGATTGGGGATTATGTGGAAGCAACTCTTCAGATTCAGAATCACCTCAGAATGAAGATGAACAAGCAAAAGATCTATCAGGTATGAATTTGTTATCCTCTGGTGATACATTTCTCCATCCATTTGAAGATGATGAAAGTGATAACGAAACAACTAAATTTGCTCTTATGGGTGAGGAATAAAGATATCAAATAGAGGCAGAATTTAAAAAGCTTACGGACAAAATTAGAGATCAACAAGATCTATTGGACAAAAGGGAATGTGCCTTCAAAGAAAAAGCTACCAAACTAAAAGCTCAACTAGATGAAGGAAACAAAGTAAGGAAGCAATTCAAGGAAAAGGAAGATCAATGTCAAAAGTTGCAGGATGAAGTGACATCATTAAGAAATGAAGTAAATGAAAGGAGCACAACAATCAAGAAACTCAGAGATAGATCTAGTTACTATGAAAGTCTTGAAGCTAAGATCCTCTCGCTAAAATATCTTGAAAAATCAAATAAGCAGAATAAAGAACTACTCCAAGCTCTTGAAAAGCAAGAAAACGAAGTTCTTGAATTAAGGGAACAGATGGAAGAAGGAAGAAAAGCTGAAGGAATCATGAAGAAAAAATATCGTGAAAAGGAAGAGCAACATCAGGTTGAGGTAAATATTCTAAAAGATAAATTAGAAGAAAATGATAAGCTCTTACAATTTCAAGATAGCACTAAGATCTTGGATGATATTCTTAGTAGTCAAAGGTCTCCTGCCATCAAAACTAGTCTTGGTTTTCATGAATCTGTTGAAGGTGAATCTAGCTCACAAAGTGAGGCAAGAAACTCTAATGCAAAATCTGAAATGCTCAACAAATAGATGAGAGGTCAAACCCATCAACAACCAAGGAAAGAAATTCTTCAAAGAAAATCTTTTACTCCTAACCATGGAAATGATAGTCAGTTATTTCCTCAAATGAATAATGTTGAATTTTTATATGTCATAATCTTGAACATGTTGTAGCGAGATGCGGAAGAAAAATGGTTCACTCAGAAAGATCATCAGCTTGCAGGTACTTTAAGGGATATTGTTTTTTTTGCAATATGTTTGTTCACAAAGCCGTTAACTGCCATAGAAGAAATATGAAACATGTAAGATATTGTGCATGTAACAAGTTTGGACACATAGCAAAGGAATGCGGGAGAAAATATCAGGCACCATACCAAAAAGGAGAAAACATCATCACGCTCGAAGATATGGAAGAAGAAGGAAGTACAGTCAGAAAAATGTGGCATGACACAGTGTACAGACATGACAGACTCAGTAGAAGCCGAAAGTATGAAAATTCAATGTTCTAAATCTCATACACAAGTTTCACGAAGACAAGTCACGTACATACGCGAGTTCAATACCGCACAGTCGCATATATGTAGGACAATGTCAGAAAAATTGATGTGATATGATTCAAACAATTATCAGTTATCTTTTTTGTCGTATATGACTACTGCCTGTGGATATTATTTAGGAGTGTTTTGATCCTAACAAGTTGTTGATAACTTGATGTATATCTTATTGATGATGATGCCTTGATACTTCTTATTGATATATGCAATGATCAGATTTGACAATGAACAGGTGGAACAGGTTCAGGGGGAGAACATGCTATGTTTCTAACAAAGCATTGTTGGCATTATGTTTAGAAGTCTTTTTGATGATGATGATGCTCATGTGGCTAAATGTGTTTAAATTGATACATATTGCAATGTGACGACTTTAAGTTTTCCCATCTCAGATGACACTTATATTGATTACGGTTACATAGTTGTTATTCAGATCAGATGATTGTGGATGACTTTTTGATGATATATATATGTTTCTTACATGGTGATCTTCATAAGGACAAGGAGAAGTACAAATCTTGATTAATTGATGATGAGCCACTCACTTCTTCTACGCCTTCAAAGATGCATAAAATTCAGATGATGCAGTTATGATACAAGATTCCTATAGATCTTGGCTCTCACACGGTTGAGGATTGTTGCTGTTGATGATATCAAGAAATCTTGACAAATGATCATGAGCTCATGGTTTGCTAGATACACATTGATATCTCTTTGATGGATACATGGATGATTACTTAAGTTGCATATTGTTGGTTGGCCAAGAGAATGGTGTTAGTGCAGGGCGCAAGAAGACACAACTATTTGAAGACATGGATACTCGAAGACATGGCTTACTTAGTCACATAATATGAGTACTTACCTTATAATGATAGTTGATACTCACATATGTTGATTATCATGGTTGATGCTTATCACATAGGAGATGTTTCTAAGTGATGATACATGGTTGATATATTGAAGGTCCTTGTGGAAAGATCATGCAGTTCTTGAAAATGATGTGAAAGATTATATGATGAGTATGGTGTTTTCACATATGATATGGTGTGAATGATTTTACTGCTTAGAGATATGACATATGCTGAGTTGATTCATGAAAGTTGATCTTGATGAGATCAAGGGGATGAGTTGATATCTATATACAGACATACTTTGTCATAGGTTGATGATATCTACACTGACATGGACATATACAGGTTGTTGGATGCTTATGGAGTAGATCATACATGGTGTATGATAGTTACTATCATTGTCTTTTTTTAGGTATTTGGTCTCTGTTATAAATGTCATTCAATGTAAAGGTCATATCAAGATTCATGATGTAATAAATTGTCTCTGTCTGTTGTAGTCTTTTGATGAGTCCCTATTGGTCATATGATGTAATTTGTACCCCCAATATGCATGGGATGGATGATGTAATGTTCTTGTTTTTTACTTGTATAAACAATTGATATATCCCCACTTTGTTGGGTGGATGAGCCAAATTTGGTATATCCCCACTTGGTTGGGAGATGGATGCATGTATGAGTCATTGGTGATAGGAAGGTCATTTGTGATGTATGTATAGAGTCATGTTCTTCTTTTAGAACATCTTTTTGCAGACTTTGCTTATGCTCAGGAGGAGCATGGACTCGATCATGGGAGCTCAATCAACACTTCAGCATATCAGAGAATTCAACATGCACTTAGGGGGAGCATGACCCTTTGCCCTTGATGTCAAAGGGGGAGAGTGACTTGGTACGGTTGTTGCCATCAAGTCCAAAGGGGGAGATTGTTGGCATTATGATGTATGTGTTGTACTTGATGGCAACCCACTTGTAGCAGAACAACTTTTCTGCATATGGTAACTAGATGAATCTACAAAAGAGATATTAGATGTGACAAAATACATGGTAGTTGTGCTAACAGATGTGAGGCAGGGCAGTTCAAAGGAATCAATTCAAAAGTAATGTACAATGGCAACTCACTCAGATAAAAGATCTAAGTATTGCAGGCTAACAGCAAAGAATTACAGTTCAGGCCTCACAGAATGAAGAAAGAAAGGTATACACTTGTTCACTTTGATCAAGCACGTATACACACGGGTTAACTGTACAAAAGAAGTGTATACGTACGCACACACTTTCACAGAATGAAAAGTGCGTATATCTTGGGAAAACAAGTTTTTGGGTCCAAGTTATTTCTTTGGTCCAAGGTATCTGACCCAAGGTATTTGGTCCGTGGTATTGGTCCTAAGTGGTTTTGGTCTATGGTATTGAGAAAGGCCTAAAACTATACAAGGAGGAGAAGATCATTAGGCCAAGTCAAGCAAGTATTGAATATCTGATGAAGTATGAGATCAAGTATGCAGGTTATGGGTTTGTGATGCTTTTCTTGATCTGAACTAAGGATGCACCTATGTGGATGATGGATTGGGATCCTAAGGCTTGAATTGTATTATCATTATGTGGTTTGAACTTGAACATTCTATATCTGAACACTGACGCATGTTTTATTATTTAAATGTGATGATCTGTGTATGAATGAAGTCTGGAATAATTGTGATGCTTTAAGTTAGCATTTCCAAATCTGTATGCAGGTTGGCTTTGGTAAAACAACGTATACACGTTGATTCAGCATACAGAAGTGGCGTATACATCACATCATGGAATTTGCAGATCTGTACGATGGTTTCCCTTGGTAAAAGAGCGTATACATGCTGGTTCGGCTTATGGATGTAGCATTTATCTTCTAAAGTATGATCTATAAGGGTTTTGTTTGATGTTGCAGTATTCATGATTCTACATTGTGTTCTGGTGACTGTTTTCTGGTAACAATATTCTGCATATTCAGATTGGTTGATTGTGATTAGCTTAAGTGTTTATGGATGAAATCTAATGATGAATCAGGATCATAATGACTTATCATTATGTGATCTGATAATGAATGGACTAAATTTGATCACTAACACGTTTTATCCTCTATGGGTGATTATGTCTGAAGTCTGGTAGTGCAGCAGAGTGTTTGCAGATCTACACGTTGGTTTGCTTCAGGGAAGATGCATATACAGGCAGGTTGGCTTCTGCCAAATAGCGTATACAATCTAAAGCATGGTCTTAAGATGGAAACTGATTCTGAATGATAATGTAACTCAGATTTGTGTACTGGTTACAATGATCTATTAAAGTGATCTATCTGTTGCAGTTGATTGGTTAAAGTATGAATGAATGATTGATTCAGTTGTGTCAGAGGTTCAAAGGTTGTTAGAGATTGATTGAGTTTGGTTGATTCAGATTGAGTTTCAATAAGTGGTTGATGCAGAAGTATCTGATAGTTGTATTGCAGTGGTGATTGAGTTTGAGCTTCAATTTTGTTGATGGGTCCAGTATGAAAATTGGATGAAACGTGGCCTTCAGATTATGATGTTGCATTCCAAGAGTATCCTGTTTGAGAATTTATGAAATGTGGTCCCTGGAGGAAGAGAGAAGGTTGTAGCCTTTTGTAGGCTGGTGCCTACGTACTGGTAAACATAATGGCCAGTACAAAAGCCAGGGGGTTGTAGCTCCCTTCTAGTAGAAACTAGAGAACGAGAGAAGGTTGTAGCCTTTTGTAGGTAGAAGCCTGCATACTGGTATGAGTCTGCGCCAGTACAATGTTGTAAACAGTTTTTCTTAATATTAAAAGAAGACAGAGACGACAGCAGTAGGTGGTTTTCACCCACATTGGGTTTCCACCTTAAATCATGGTGTTCATGTGTGTTTCTTATGTGTGATGATCTATTCTGTTTTTACTACACCTGGTTACTGTTTATATGGTTAATGAAGTTCTAATGCACTGATTAAAGATCAACATATGATGAATTAATTGAATCATAAGTTTGTTGGCTATACGCTAGTTGCATTAAACACAGTGGCGTGTACATGCGAGTTCCCTTAACTGAAGTAGTGTATATGAATCTAATTATGGAAATGAAAAATTATAGATTTAATAACACTGATTCACCCCCCCTCTTAGTATTATTTCCTACACGGTCCACAACCATATCGGGTTCACACGATGATCGACCTTTACTCGCCTAACAAAGTGGTTTTGCCCAGCCCCATCTCTACTACATGTCAAGCGCTGGCATAGATCGGGTGACCCCTCCAAAATACCGCTTCCTCCATAAAAATGGTGCGATGGCTTGGAAAACTGCCTCCCCGCTCAACCCGAAAATCCGCTCACTGTTCATTTGAGAATTACCCGCCAAAAAGTGACTGTTGCTCAATAAAAAGGCCAAGAAGCCCTATTTCGCCTTTTTTCGCTCATTTTTTATGTAAACCTCTGAAAACCATTGTGACACCCGCAAATGATGAATCCGCCAATTTACCTCGAATTTCAATCCTGAAGAAGCTACAGAGACCCCAACCAAGCTCTCAATTCGTACCAGAGCCAGTCGAACTTTCGCAGTTGCCGAGAACATTGAATTTCAAGTCAATTCACCCAAATTCTAGGTATTTGAAAACAAATTACCATACACCCTTTCAAATTTGAAAATGTTCAGTGTTTTAATTAAGTGAAATCAATTGAAATCACTTTAAATTTAAAAGTGTCTGCCCAAACTCTTCTGAAAGCTTCCAAGTTTCCTTGAAAACCTCTTAATAAACCAGTATTGCCAAATTCAAATCCACAAGCACTGAATTATGGTTGCCCCTGTCTCCATGGATGTCAAACCTATCACAACTCCCCATTTGGACCTTGACCACCTCCCCCCGGCGGACAGGGATTTTCAAATCAGAAACACAAGTGCATATGAAGTCTTGCTCAAAATTCATGGTTTGAGTAAAGACAGATTCCTGAACCATTCTGATGACATTGGCCTTTGGGACTCCAGTTTGCCCAAATACCAATTTCCACAAGTACATATTTTTCCTGAGATTGTCCATATGTGCCATGCCTGTTACATTCCCAGCTAGAGAGCTATAATGCCCCTGACCAAAAATTCTTGTTTACCATTACAGCTGAGTCAATCAATGAGATGTTACAAGTCCAATCAGGTCCAAACCTAACCCCACTCTCCATTGGGGATTTGTTAGACCTGGAAACCAAGTTGAGTCCATCTAGACTGGCCCAAATATTCCAAACTTTCATTGTAGAAGAGAAACGCATTCCTAAAGATGCCTCTCCATATGTTTCTGCCATTTTCTCTGAAAGGGGCAAGCATATTGTGACTATTATATCATGTATTCTGGGTTGTACCATTGATGAATTTGTTGATGAGTTCATCTTAGCCTTCATATCCATTTTCACCCGAGGAAAACCTCCTGCTACTTTGTAAAAGTATGCCCAATTCATAGCTGAAAGGATGCATGGGCAGTTTACCAGAATGCACAATGAGAGAGTATTCAAGTACTCATTTGTATTGCTGGGTCTTGAAATTGTCATTCACTTCCATTACACTTTCACTATTATGTCCATTATATCACCTCCATTTCACCTTCATTTCACTACCATGTCATTACATTCATCTCACTTTCATTATCATTGGGTCACATTTATGTTTTTCCAAACTTTATTAATTCTTAGCATTTTTAAGTGAATTTGTGGTTAAAAATTAGAAAATAATGTGCATATACTTATACCTAACAAGTGGGATGATATTTTTGACATGTGTAGGTCAAAAGGAAGCTTCTAGAAGACTTTTATGTGACATCCTAAGGCCAAATTCGAATTTGAGTGGAGAGGATCATGGGATCATGAGGATATGTGTCACATTTCCTATTTGTATTAAAACTCTAAGAAGACATGTGTCTTATCATTTCCTATTTTGATTATAACTCTAAAGGTATAGGGAGAGATTCATGGACTCTCATTAATGAGATGACTTCTCATCTTTTTGTATAAATAGGAGATATCTCTCGTTTATTTAAAACGCTTTGTAAACTTTATTAGCTCAACTTGTTGTACTTCATAATTTTGAAGAATTTGAATAAAGCTTTGAGGTTTCCAACATGGAAGGAGATGTGAAGTAGATGTCATGGAGCATATTAGAATGTAAGGTAGAGTAGATTGTATTTTGTAGTTTTTCTTTGATTTCATTCAAGTATGTCATTTTATTGTTTTCAAGTTTAATATTTTAGATTTCTCATTCATGCAAGTTTAATTCATGCAAGTGTGTTCAACCAGTTGATTGTAGATTTATCTAACTGTGTAATCTATGCTTAGCAAAATAGTCCAAAAAAGTATTTTCCAATTGGTGCTTGGACAGTAGATTAGTTTTCCTTTACATGTTTTGTATTTAATTTTGTTGCAATTTCATTTTCAGTTTTAGAACAATGAAGTATTGAATCCCTCCAAATGCTATCACAAGGAGGTAGTTCTCTCGAAATTGTATAGCAAAGTGATAAAACACTTCATTTAGATGTTATAGTAGATTAGTTGCAATTTCACTTTTAGTCTTAGTCTTTCATTTAAATTTCATTTTCAGTTTTAGAACAATGAAGTATTGAATCCCTCCAAATGCTATCACAAGGAGGTAGTTCTCCCAAAATTGTATAGTGGAGTGATAAAACACTTCATTTAGCTGTTATAGTAGATTAGTTGCAATTTCACTTTCAGTCTTAGTCTTTCATTTAAATTTCATTTTTAGTTTTAGAACAATGAAGTATGGAGTCCCTCAAAATGCTATCACAAGGAGGTAGTTCTCCCAAAATTGTATAGCAAAGTGATAAAACACTTCATTTCGCTGTTATCATTTTTGCTTTAATTTCATAGACATTTTGCGGCTTAGATTAATCTAACTATTCAAAGTTTTGATTTGTTTTTTATTTAATGTTCATTTCCTTTTCTCCCTTCTTTAGAAATTAGATTTTAACATTAAAAGTCATTAGATTTAGTTGTCCATTAACATTTAGATATTTTCATCTAGAAGCATAACTTTTCTTTCTTATATTAATTTCCTTAAGCATAAGAAACAAAACCGCCAAAAACAACATAAACTATAAAACAACGAAGTAAAAAAAATGTTAACTAAGCACATATAGTGCACCACATTCCATCAATTTACGATACCCGGATTGATAATTTATGTAGAGCAATTTAGGACATTAAATTGACTAGACATTTTGGCGCTTTTGCCGGGGAAGTGAAATTAGGAGACCTTATTTCTTACATCTAAAACAAAAAAAAATCTCGAGTATGTTGTCTTCCTGCACTTTGTGTGATCTGGAAGATCAGAAAAAGAATTTTTATGTTATATATATATATATATAATTTCATTTGATTCAATGAAAAAAAAAAATCCAACTGCTTTGATAGGTTCAACTGTCCAAGATTGACTGGTTATGGTTTGAAGTGACCCTTAAAACACTGTGTCATGTTTAATAAGATTTTGCAAATTAGCTATGGAACGCAGCCCTGTTCCACAACTAACTGTGTGTTCCGTAGCTATTTCCAAGGTTTAGCAGGTTACAGACGCCAAATGAAGAAACCAACCACATGGGCATCTCTGGAATCATATTGACATGGATTTTGTCCTAGTGACCGAGCCCAGATCGATACAAAAACCAGCTTAAGACCACAGTCAAAGTCCTGTTTTCAGTACATTCACCTTGAAGCCTTAGTTGCTTGAAATTGAGAACCATTAATCATTTCTATAAAAATTCACAATTTCAGTAAAAAAGAAAGAAAAAACAACCAATGGTTATCCCCAATCCCACAAAACCTGCATTCCTGTTTGCGTTTTGGCCTTGAAACAAACTTGCTAATAAAACATATATCGATGATATTTCAGGCTTGGTGGACTGATATTTTCGATTTTCTGGTCAATATTGTGCCAAGGGATGAATTGAAGGAGGATTAGGTTATCAATCTTAGAACCCCTACAACTTCTCTCTCAGTTGGAAGCAATAGTTCTAACGCTGATGGTGCTAATTCTTTCCCTTTTTATTATCTACCCAACCAGCGTTCTGCGCCCTGTGGATTCATTGCTGGGAAACCTATGGATCCCGCTATTTATATGCAACAACCACATTCTCCTGTGGCCTATATGTACAATATATTGCGGCAGGGATACATGCACACAGACAAATCAAAATCACCCAACTCTGGATAGCTAAGGCATGATGAACTGATCATGATTTGGTTGAGGGCTGCATCTTCATTTTTATCTTACTTTTGAGCTTTCTCTTCTCTGTATGTTTTCAAGATTACCATGGATTTTAGAACACACCACTGGTTGGTTCATTTGCTATTTTTCTGTGCTGTAATTGCATTTGAAGAAAATTCTAAATTGATTTTACAGAAGACGCATTTTCCAGAAAACGCAAAACTGAAAAAAAAAAAAAAAAAAAAAAAAAAAAAAAAAAAAAGAAAGAAAGAAAGAAAGAAAGAAAGAAAGAAAGAAGAAGAAGAAGAAGAAGAGTCAAACTTTAAACGCAAATTTCGGCCAAATGAAAATGAGTTAGGAAAAAAAAACATGGGTTTTTTCGGGAACAAGGTCAATTAGATAACCCAGAAACGGTTTGGAGAATTTCGTAATGTTTTGGGAGATTCTCTGAAGCCCCATTTGGCATGCCGCGTGAGAAAAAAATGAATTTTAAATGTACAGAACACGGTTTGAACACGACACACTTGAGGAAGGGAAATCCAATTTGAAAACAAATTCATGATGTGGCATTCAATCCATATGGCGTCTAAGAATCCAACTTGGTTCATGTAATCTCCGTCTTAAATTCAATGACTCGTACTTAACTGGACTTCTCCAACACACCTATTAAACGGCTAGATACATGACATAACCCAATTGAATACGGCTCTATTGTTCATTTATTACACCGAGTTTCTCTCTTATAATTCCGCAGCGTTCTTGTGTACAAACACTCTGATACATTGAGCACACAATCATTCATTCTGTTTTCGATTCTCTGTGTATAACAGTCACTTTGTTTTCCACAGTTTACGTATGCAGCCACTCCATTTCATATATTTTCTGCACACTCTGTTTTCACGTATTTCATGCATACAGCGTCTCTGTTTTCATATATGTACAACCGTTTTTATTTCATGCTCATAGTCTTTGTCATTTCATCCCCATATCCATAGCTATCGTTGCTTCCATATACCAGTTGTTCCACTACCGTATACACAGTCTTCTTTACGCAGTCACTCATTTCTCAAACAATGAAGGGAATTTTGAAGAATAGCAGAGAACAGAGGCTCATAAATGATTGATCCAAGTGCACCAGCTGTGGTCTTGGACTTTCTTCCTGGTACTTGGCTGCATAAAATCTCTTTTTCCAATAACTTAAATCAGAAAGCTGATGTCTTGGTTGTCTTTTAGCTACGAAATGCAGCCACATTCCGTAGCTAATCAATTGTTTCGCAGCTACATCCACGCTTTTGCAGGTTCCAGATATCAAGAGAGGAAAATGACTACATGGGTAGCTTGGAAAACATCAGGGCATGGATCGTATCCTATTCATCTAGCCTAGATCGACGAAGAAGACCCTGGTCAAAGGAAAGTCAAACAAAGAAACCTATCGCAAACAAGACTCTGTTCTGCACACGTTTCTCAGAGATAGGGATCCGAAGCGGTTTCTTGAGGCCACGAACTTCATCTGCCACTTGCACAAACAGAATCTAACAACTACTACTATAAGATTTATGTTTCCAAGCAACTGAAGACAAGAAAAAAAAAAAAATTTAAAAAATAAAATTGAATCAATAAAATAAGTAGATTATTTGCTCATTTTTCTGGAAGGTGTTGATTAATTTTGGACTGATGATAAAATGTGCATAGCTAACTTTCTGTTCAAGATTTTTAGCCACAAAAACTGTGCACGTTCTGTAGCCACATTCCGCAGCTAAACATCAATTCAGACGCTGAAAAATCTCACTGTTCAAATCAGCCTAACTTTCTCATACGAAATCAGATTTCGATGATTCAAGTGTCAGTGGAAAGATATCAACGAGATCTACACAATGAGAAATCCATCATTAGAGTTTGAAACAGTCAACAATGAATAAATTGCTCAAAAGATATAACAATTAACTTGAGGCACTAATTCAAAAGAAGGTATAAATGCTTCTGGTTTTCCTTCGTGAACTTGTTTCATTAATATGAATTCTTATTTTTGTGTGTAAATATCATAACTAGAGAGATTGATCACCTCTCTCTTTTGATAGTCTTACATTCCATTGCAGAGGAAGTTTTAGTTTTTTTGCAGGTTTCAAGAGGAAGGACAAATGACTATAAGTGAATAGTGTCTCTTTTAAGAGACCAATTTGTTTCATATTAGGATGATCAACAACAAAGAAGAAAACATCAATGCATGAGCACATGCTAATGCAAAATTAGATCCAAGCACTTGCAAAACTTTAAGATACTATTGTCTCCATTACATCCATACTTCATAATAAACCATTCACCTCATTTCCCTTCATATTTTCCATTTACATTCACATACACTTTCCATTAATTTTTGTCCACTCCTAACCCACAAATAAAAGTAAGAGGCTCAATTACATGCTTATTACCCATTGCCATTACTACTTTTCATTGTCATATTCTATTTTCATTTTCCCTTTCCTATCATTTTCATTTCGCAAATAAACCCTGCTTCAATGAAAATTATTGAGTCCATAGTCCTTTGAGTCTAAATTCCTTGTAAAAACGCCTTGAGGCTTGCATGCCTTAATGGCAAGTCCTCATGCCGACAAACAATGAGAATACATTAATTTTCCTTGTTCATCGGATCTTCTAGGTGACTCGACATTAGCAAATTTATTCGTACCTAGCAAGATGTGCTTGCCCATCTTGACTCTCATTGTCATCAATGGTGAGAGTTTTCGTGTTGACTAGTGGCATCCATTAATGGCCACTAAATCAACAATTTCCTGCTATGTTTGACACCAGAACATCTATTCACATAACAAGAATTGTGCCAATGAGTTTTGAAGACATGAAAACTATTATTTTCAGCATTTTGGAGTAGATTCAACAAGTTTTAGTAGAAGCAATAAAAAGTCATCTTGACTCTTTTTATTCATGACTCTTTTTGTCCAGCCACTTGAAAGAAGATTATGATCAGAATTTTGTAGCCACCACACATACAACTCATCCATTTCTAAAGGGTAAGTTAAGGTACGTTATTTTCTAACTTTTTACAATATAATTCCATAAAAAGCCAGAATAATGATGGTTGGAAAAACATTTCTCTTCCTCATTTCATAAAATTGCCAATACCATCAGTTGGAGGGGGGGGGGGGCGAATACATTCATATTCATATCTTTCCATATTCATATCATATTCAGAAGCCCACATACTTCCAAAATATATTAACTATTACATTATTATTATGAGCATACAATGCCTTTTCAAAAGTGCTTAAAGGAGAATTGGATACAAACACAATCATGGTTGTCACACAAGAACCAACCATGATGCAATCTAATAAAGATATACTTTGCAACAATAATCAAATTATCATTATGCAAAGTTCAAAGATCAAAATTGAATGCAACAACAAAATATGGTTGTAACACAAGAACCAACCATGTTGTAACTCAAGTAAAACACTTTGCAGAAGTATGAAGTTATCAAACGATATTATGCAAAGTTAAGCCAAAGCTCAAGGATCAAAAGAATTAATGTAATATATATTGCATGAGGACATGCAATAGCTTCAGTTGGAGGGTATGTTGGGTCTTGAAATTGTCATTCACTTCCATTACACTTTCACTATCATGTCCATTATATCACCTCTATTTCACCTTCATTTCACTACCATGTCATTACATTCATCTCACTTTCATTATCATTGGGTCACATTTATGTTTTTCCAAATTTTATTAATTCTTAGCATTTTTAAGTGAATTTGTGGTTAAAAATTAGAAAATAATGTGCATATGCTTATAGCTAACAAGTGGGATGAGATTGTTGACATGTGTAGGTCAAAATGAAATTCTAGAAGACCATTATGTGGCATCCTAAGACCAAATTCGAATTTGCGTGGAGAGGATCATGGGATCATGAGGATATGTGCCACATTTCCTATTTGTATTAAAACTCTAAGAAGACATGTGTCTTATCATTTCCTATTTTGATTATAACTCTAGAGGTATATGGATAGATTCATGGACTCTCATTAATGAGATGACTTCTCATATTTTTGTATAAATAGGAGATATCTCTCTTTTATTTAAAAAGCTTTGTAAACTTTGTTAGCTCAACTTGTTGTACTTTGTAATTTTGAAGAATTTGAATAAAGCTTTGAGGTTCCCAACATGGAAAGAGATATGAAGTAGATGTCATGGAACATATTAGAATGTAAGGTAGAGTAGATTTTATTTTGTAGTTTTGCTTTGATTTCATTCAAGTATGTCATTTTATTGTTTTCAAGTTTAATAGTTTAGATTTTCCATTCATGCAAGTTTAATTCATGCAAGTGTGTTCAACTGGTTGATTGTAGATTCATCTATGCTTAGCAAAATAGTCCAAGAAAGTATTTTCCAATTGGTGCTTGGAGCATTAGAGCACACAATAGATTAGTTTTCCTTTAAATGTTTTGTATTTAATTTTGTTGCAATTCCATTTTCAGTTTTAGAACAATGAAGTATTGAATCCCTCCAAATGCTATCACAAGGAGGTAGTTCTCTCAAAATTGTATAGCGGAGTGATAAAACACTTCATTTAGATGTTATAGTAGATTAGTTGCAATTTCACTTTCAGTCTTAGTCTTTCATTTAAATTTCATTTTCATTTTTAGAACAATGAAGTATTGAATCCCTTCAAATTCTATCACAAGGAGGTAGTTCTCCCAAAATTGTATAGCGGAGTGATAAAACACTTCATTTAGCTGTTATAGTAGATTAGTTGTAATTTCACTTTTTGTTGAGATTGCAACAAGATGATGGAGCTTAGTGAAAAAGAGTCGCCTTCACTAAGTGGGCCCGCAGGCTATTTTTGGCGCAAGTCTATTTTTAGACTATGTCTATTTTTAGACATATGGATCATGTCTATGGATTGCAGGTTGCTGTTTAGGGATGATTGATCAAGTTGGAAAAAATATATGGACTTCTATTTTTAGACCACAGCGGAGTGACTGCTCAGTCTAAATATAGAACAGTCAAATATTATTAGCTCATATTAATATTTAGACTATAAACTTTGTCTTATTCTCTTGGAGCACTTCAGGATGAGCTACGGATGTGGTACATGCAGATCCCAGAAGGAAATACGTGGTTACCTATCGGATGACTAATATTTGCATGCAGGACTTCAGTTAGAACTCAAGTGAGTTGAGCTTAGTGGAGTGGAGGTGCAGTTGATGGAGTTTTGTTCAGTTTAGCTTTGTTAAACTGGTTGTATTTAGTCTAACTGGCAAATAGACTAGAGATGAGTTGGGTGAATTAGTTATTAATTAATTCACAAGTTATTAACTCATAATACAACTAATGAATACATCAGTTAACTCAGTTGCATGTCAGTGCATGTTCAGTTCAACAGGGACGGGTGGTAGAGAATCAGATTGCTATCAGTTGTGACTATAGTTGTGCACCAGATCTTGCACAATCAATGGATTGAGTATTGCCAATGAGGATTGCGTGGTATATCCAAGGGAAATACGAATTTTGATCATTCATTCATCAATTATTCTCTTGCAGGATTGCGCAGTAGAGGCAGGCAAGCAG
>APFE030115144.1:0-27368 GCA_000404065.3 Pinus taeda | reverse complement strand
ATGGTGATAATAATGATTATCATCCACTAAGACCAAATACAGTATATAAGAAGGTAAAAAGATATTACTAAAAGTTACTTTGAATTTTAAATTGTGCCAACATTGTTTTAGTAATAATCATAACTTAACATATACATGATATTTACTATATCGGATTATGGGTTAATAATAGTTACACACACATCATTATTTTCATAAAATAACATTAACAAACTTATCTTTTTAATATAAACCATAAAAATATTAAAATAGATAATGTAAGGAATCCAAGATTAATATGTGAAATATTTTATTTTTCAATTTTATATAAATTTGTTTTATTAAAGTTTATCATGATAACTTTTACACAAAAAATGGTGAATATCTATATAAAAATTAGTGAACTAAGTGACTTTCTAATTCCTCATTTCGAAAAAATTTAATCTAGTTAAAGTTCTAAATAATGGTACATATTGGACACATTACCAAAAATTTCATTTGTCATTAAATAACTTTGTACTTAATATATATCTTGCATATTAATCTATTATTCATAAAGCGAGCCTCAATCAACTTCTTTATTAACATAAGTGTACAACTAATAAATAAAAATAAATTATGCTACTACTCACATTCAACATTTAATTTGATCCTAAATTTATTTTTCTCCTCAACTCTAAAATAGTGCAAACTTTCTACAAATAGTATGTAATTATGATGGTGATAATGATGATTATCATCCACTAAGACCAACTATGGTAAATAAGGATATAAAAAGATATTATTAAAAGTTATTTCGAATTTTATTGTTACGCTGAAAAAACATTAAAATAAGTGTTTCAATATCATCATAATTTTGTTTAGTTAAACAATCAAAAAGGTTGGTAGTGTCACAAATATTTTGAAATTTAATTCTAATACGAGTATAAACTTGATGATCTTTGAGGGTTTTTTAATCTTCAACCATAATATAATTAGCGTTGCAAAGGTGATAGACTTTTAAATTGTGCCAACACTGCATTAGTAATAATCATGACTTAACACATACATGATATTTACTATATCAGATTATAATTAAATGGATTAATAATCGTAACATATGCATCATTATTTTCATAAAATGACCTTAACAAACTTATTTTTTACTATAAACCTTAAAAAAATATTAAAATAGATAATGTAAGGAATCCAAGATTAAAATGTGAAAGATTTGTTTTAGCAATTTTATATAAATTTGTTTTATAAAGTTTATCATGCTAATTTTTACACAAAAATGGTGAATATCTACATTAAAATTAGTGAATTTTAATGTAAACTTAATCTAGTTGAAGTTCTAAATTCTAGATCCACTGAATACTTCCATATTTAATGAAATATGTGTTATATTTCGATCCTTTCATATTAATGAAATGTATTTGTATTTCTTTTGCATCTCTATGGTTATGCGTATATATTTATTTTGTTACACTCTTCCATAATTTTGGATCCGTGGTATGAAATCAGTCTTCTCTTTATATTTTTTTCTTTCCATATCCCCAACAAGGTCAGGGTATAAGGAGTTAGGGCCCAAACTTGTTGATGCTTTGCACGACCAGCGTCGCAAACCCATCCGACCTCCCATCATGGAAGGAAAGAAATATTATGGTGGAGGAGATCCTTTCAAAATATTTCCTAAGGAAAGGAACATGATGATGGATAACTTTGGCTAGATCCTTCAACGACTTACCACAAGTGACACATCTTTATCTAGCAGCCGCTCTGGAGGTGCCACTAATTTCAAGGCACAACTTAGGTTTCACATTCCCATATTTGAAGGTCAGATAGATGCAAACATTGTATATAGATGGTTAAATATTTTGGGAGAATATTTTTTAGTTCATGACTTTTCCAATCTATAAAATTATAATTTTCCACTCCCGAAAGTCACCCCATAGGTCAAGGACTAGTCGGAAAGCTATTATGAACAAAAACATGAGAGGGAATCATCACTGTTTTTAGTGCCACCCACTTGGAATTCTTTCTGAGACACCAACAATGAACAATATTACCCTCTTGGTAGCTATGAAGATAAATAAATAAAGCGGACCACATGGCGAGAGAAAAGGGAGCAAGATGCTTTGGAGTTCACCATTCTTTTTTAGGAATCTGAGTGGCATTTGGTACTCAAGTACTGTGGAAACCTAGACAATTCCATATAGAATGAGATGAAGTCTCAAGAAATCTCCTTGCTTCAATACACCTATCTATACGCTATCAAGATCAAGAAAAAACAATATCGTGAATTCAGGGTGACCCAAGACAACCTACCAAAGCCACAAGTAAAGAAAAGCACAATGGAGACAAATAAGGACACAAGGAAATGGTGTGAGTTCCATAATATCACCACTCACAACACAAGTGACTATCGAGCCAAGAAATCAATGGTGACTAAGCTAAAGGCTTCTGAATCTGATCCATGTTTCAAGTTGGAGTCAGACACTGACAAGGGGAATGAAAAAAGGAAGCATATTATCATTGGGAGCCTACTGGCACTGTTTCCACCACGAATATTGAGAAGGATGAGCCCGAAGATGCAGAGGAGGGTGAGCAACTCTTCCACTCACAAATGTGGATGAAGAGCTCTCTATTGCAATTCATGATCGGCCGTGGGAGACAAAAGAACCTCATTTCAACAAAGGTTGTGAATTATTTGGGCCTACCAACCACACCACACCCGTAGTTGTACACCATCAGGTGCCTTCATTGAGCGTGAGATCCCCATGTCAGCCAATAGTTCTACCTTCCCTACAACGTCAAGCCCTTCAAAGATGAGGTACTTTGTGTTGTTTCTGCTCTTGAATTTTTTGAGGTATTATTATGCCAAGAATACTTGTAGGAGCAGTATGTTGTTTATCGCTATAGGCCTCACACTGTTACTATTACTTTGGGAAATAATTTGTATAGGATAGTAGAGGTAGCACCGCTAACTACCATTTCTTTTATCACTGTAGAGAAATGAAGTAAGATCATTTTGTAGACTAAGCAATTTATTTTCCTTATGATTCGCCCTCAGCGTAAGAATAATATTGTGGCCACTACCTCTAGAAAGGGCTCCTCTGCATGGCAAGAATAGATGGAAAAGGTTGTGGAGGAGTATAGGGACACCTTCACCTCACCCACAGGGGTACACCCAAACAATGAAGTCAAGAACTCCATTGGTATGACCCTGGGCAACCAAGATTGGTTACATTTGAAAAAGTAGTGCCTTGTTGGGTGCCACCGTAAGATTCACCCACTCTGATAAAGGCCCTACAACGTCACAAAGGCTGTAGGGTAAAATGTTTTTGAGCACAACATTCCACCCACCTTCCAATCTGGATTTCCTTCGACCATACATTCCACCATTACTGTACACATCAAACATGGTAGAACAACTCACACATGGAACAAGCCACAATTGATAGGATCATGGACACGTACATCAATAAGAATCTCCAACAGAAGAAACAACTGTATAAGGTTGTCAAAGCTAACCAACTCATATACCAAGCCAAGTGGCTCACTAGGGACCAAGTTTAGCAGAAATTTCCCCATCTCATGAAGGCACTCAATGCAATGGGGACCAGGACTGATCCAAGTGGATATTTTTAGCCACTCACCTATTTCACTTGGACCATTTCACTTGGACCACCACTGTTGTTTGTTTTACTTTCCATAATTGTAGCACAAATTACTATTTTTTGGTTTTTTTTTTGGTCCCAAACTTTGAGATCTATTTTGAGGGACTAAAAGGAATTTTTAGCAAAACCAGAGACGCCAAAAAATTCCAAATGACTTTACCCTGTTTTTTTCGGCCTCCTCTTGATATATTTGAATTGAGGCGTTGTGATAGCCAAACATAGATTTTATGGAAAAGGTACGACCCTCGGAAGCTGATGTGCCAATTTACCCAAACAGGGTGCATAGACTTGGCACTTCATCGCCTATTATTATGTTTTTGGATGTTTAGGGTTTTCTATTGTTTATCAATACTAAATAGGCCTTTGAACCTAATTCTACCAAAAATTAGAGGTATGTAGCCACCGCATCTCTTGTTAGAGATAAGCTACCATCTCCTAAGCTAGTTTATTTCCATTTCTGTATGTAAGCATATTTAAGTTCTTTGATATTAATGAAATGAAGATTTATTTGTTCTACATCTCTGTGCTTTTGTCTACATCTAAATTTCATTGTGTTCCTGCATATGTCCAAATCGGTTGAGTCAGAGTAGTCATATCTTTTTTTGTTTTTCTTTGCATGTCCCTGATGAGGTCAAGCTATAAGGAATTAGGGCTCGAACTAGTTGAACCTTTGCAAGACTAGCCTCACAAACACTGATGACCTCCCATTGTGGAAGAAAATAAAGATGGTGGGGCAGGAGACCATTTCAAAATATTTCTCAAGCAAGCCCTCGAGTGATAATGAATGTGATGATAGATAATGTTTCCGGGATCCTTTGGTAACTACCCACAAGTGACACATCTTCATCCAAGAGCCACTCTTGAGTTGCCACTCATTTCAAGGGACAGACTAACTTTGACATTCCCATATTTGAAGGTCAGACATATGCAAATTTTGTAGATAGATGGTTAAATCTATTGGAAGCATATTTTTCAATTTATGACTTTTCCAATCGAGAAAGGATTACTTTTGCACTCCTCAAATCTACCCAACATGTCAAGGACTAGTGGGAAACCTATTGTGAAAAAAATGATGAGATGAATTCCTCATTGTTTTCAACTGCACCCACATGGAATTATTTGTAAGATGCCAGTAAGGAACAATATTACCCTATCGAGAGATATGAAGATAAATATGTAAAGTGGACCATGTTGTGGCAAGGAAGGGACTAATATGTACCACAGTTCACAAATGTTTTCCACACCCTTCACATAAATATGGGCATCAAGGATTCTTAGTGAAATTTGGTACTCAAGTACCATGACTGTCTAGAAAAGCACATCTAAGATGAGATGGAGTTACTAGAAATCTCATCGCTTGTTGTCAATTATCGATACACTATCAATATCAAGAAAAAATTTAAATAGAAGGAACGAGACTTTAAATATCTGAATTTGAAGAAAGGGAAAGGCACCCCAAACTTCATAACGATGGACAAAGCCAAGGCGGGGTGACCCAGGGAAACCTTGCAAAGATGCAAGAAAACAACAACACCATGAAGACAAAGACGGACACATGGAAATGGTGTGGGTTCCATCAGAGCCTCACTCACAACACAAGTGAGTGTAGAGAAAAGCAGTGATTGGTGTCGAGATGAAGGCCTCCGCATCAAATGCATGTTCTGAATCTGAGTCAGAAACTAATAAGGACAATGACAAAGGGAAAAGCATTATCAATGTAGAGCCTAGTGCCATTGTTACCACAACAAATATCCAGAAGGATGAGCTTCAAAATTCAGAGGAGGGGAGAAACTCTTCCACTCAGGGACATGGGTGAAGAGTTCTCCATTGTCGTTCATTAGCGATGGCATCAACCAGAAGAACCTCATTTGATTAGAGATCGTAAATTGGTTAGGCCTACCAACCACACCACATGGGCATCCATAAAACATCAAATGGCCTCACCAAGGGCTAGATGTCCATGTCAACCAACAATGTCACCTTCCCTATAACATCAAACACTTCATAGATGGGGTCTTGTTTGGTGTTCCTTCTCTTGAAGTTTTTGATGTATTATTAGGCCAACCAAACTTTTGTAAGAGACATGATTTATATGATTCTAGGCCTTGCACTATTATTACTACTTTGGTAAATAACTTTTCTAGGATACCGGTGGTAGGATAACCTACTACCATTTCTTTGATCGCTGTGAAGAAATTTAGTGAGATCTTTTCCTAGACTGGAAAAATTGTTTTCTTTATGATTCGCCCTTGGGGCAAGAAGAATATTCTATCCACCACATCTAGATAGGGCTCCCCCACATGATAGCAGTAGATGGAAAAGGTTGTCGAGGAGTACAGTGAAACCTTCACCTCATCCATAGGTATACCTCTACATTATCAGATGAGGCACTCCATCATTATGACCCCAAGAAACCAAGTTTTGTTACATTTTCCGAATGCACACCTTTCTAGGCCCCACCAAAATCTTGGCCCACTCTTATATGGGTCTTACACCATCACTCAGGCTCTAAGGAAAATTCTTTTGAGCTCAACATTCCACCATTCCTTGGCCTACACCTAGTGTACAATATGGACCACCTTCGACCATACATTCCACCATTACTGGAAAAATCGGACATTGCAAAACAAATCACACCAACAGAGTTAAACCTCAACTACATGGAACAAGCCACAACTAATCATATCCTGGAGATGCAAATCAATAACACTCACTAGCATAATATCCAACTATATCAAGTTATCAAAATTGGCCAACTCCTATACCAAGGGAAGTGGCTCACCAAGGACCATGTTTGGTAGAAGTTTCCCCATCTCATGGAGGCACTCAATGTAATGGGGACCATTCCTTCTTAAGGGGGGAGGACTAATCTAGGTGGATATTGGTGGCCATCCGCTTATTCCACTTCGACCCATACTGTTATTTCTTTTCGGTTTCCTTCAGTGTAGTACAACTTATTATTTTTGGTAGTTTTTTTGGTCCTAAAATTTTGAAGCCATTTTGAGGGACTAAAAGATAGCTTTAGAAAAAATAGAGATATAAAAAACTCCTAGATTAGATTAGCTGTCTTTTTTCCTCCTCTTCGAGATCTTCAAAACGATATATTATGATAGCCAAATGAAGATCAGTTGCCAAGTTATGACTCGAGTAAGTTGGTCTACCAATTTGCCCAAACGTGGCCCATGGTTTTGACACTTCATGTCCTATGGTTAGGTTTTTGGATGTTTAGGGTTTTGTATTGTTTCTCAATAATAAATAGGCCTTTGAACCTCATTGTAATGCAATTGATAGATATGCAGCACCACATATCTTTCTCAAATATAAGCTACCATCGCCCAATCTATTTTATTTCAATTTCTACATAATCATATTTCAGTGATATTAATGAAATTGGGTTTTATTTTTTTTGCATCTCTGCGTTTATGTGTATATATTTATTTTTTTGTGTTCCTACACAAGTCTAGATCACAATCCTCACATTGGAATTGATGGAAACCACACACAATCTCCAAACTAATCTTCTCTTTCTTCACTCTCGCTTTGACATAAATGGAAAAAGGTCAACTCCATTTGATAAGGCAACAGGAACACAAGCACAAACACCACAACATTTGATCTCAACATTGTCGAATAAGAATGCAGGATAACAAAAGAATCATCAAGTATTTTCCTATGAGTAGCACACCAAATCAATCACCTGTAGCACCAACAATAATATGCACATGAGGAAACAATGGAAATCAACATAATGAATGACAATATGTGCACCTATAAGCAACATCAATCACAATATGCAACAAAATACACATGAGGTACGAACCCATACTGTTTATAATAGAAAGCAATGTGATGGAGAAACATTTCTACCACAATTACTAACTTTTATGCCCAATAGGAACATCAATACTCAATCATCAACCTCTATGCCAATGTAATAAGGCTAGGAACACTAACAATCATAACATAGAATGAAGCACATCATGAGCACATGCAAGTGGTCCATACTGCCAACAATGTATGGCTGAAGTAAACAAGATAAAATAAGATGCCCCCCTTGAAAACATGTCATCTCCAACATCAACACAAAACTACAATGAAACACTTTCGTTGCAAACATTGCTTCCTTGCCATGAATAGAAGAAAAAGTTTGACCAAGACTCCATAAGAAAGTGACCAAAAGACATATGCATTGAAAATACATGGTGTTTGTCATGAGAAAAGAGCTCACCCATGAATATCATATGACCTCGTGACTCTCTTTCGAATCCATTAGAAATCTCAATGGTAAAGATGATACAAAAACATGGCTTCGTCACTATTTCATATGATTCATCAATGAAGTACACAGTTGCTAGAATATCTCTTATGGACCAATGAGCGAAAAAACATGACATAACATGACTGATACAACATCATTATCCCATACATATGGCTCCAATAAGAATTCATAGACTCCCCGAAAAGCATGTCTATCACCATGAAGACTCAAACCACTAATGATTGGCCTCCCAACCAATATAAAGTTATCAAATAATAACAAATACATCGCCTTAATAAGAGATTATAACATCCCACACATGGTTGGTCCATGCCTCAAGTCACTATGTGCATGCCATGTGCCACAATGTCTTCACCTACTAAATACCATCATCAAAAGCTACCGAAAATAATGATCCAAATAAAATAAATGTACATAGGCCACTTTAGAAATAATATCAAATATGACATGTAGAACCATATGGCTAAATATAACATTGTCCTCTATAGAAGGATGAAGCAATTATCTTTTTCTATGCATGTTTAATATATGTGATTTTTAACCAATTGTTAGTGAGAACCAAGAACAAATATATGGTTGAAAAGCATACCTATTCACTAATGGAAAGATATAAATAACCACTATAATTAACTGAGTAAAATAAATAAAGAAAATATAAATAACCCATGGAAATAGCATACCATGCATAGTTACCCCTCAGCTCAATATAACTCCAATAGACATGTTTATCTTGTAGACTTGAATGTGCATGAGGCCCATGAAGTCAACTATATGTTGTTATTACAACTCTTACATATACCACGCCCCCATAAGTTACTACCATATGTCCCTGCTGAGGTTATGCACCTCTCACAAACTCTATAGTTCTCTACGAATATACATGAGGTGACCATCGACTATAGAGGGGGTTGATCTCTATGTCACAGGTTGCTGCTCCTTCTTTGTCCACATGGTATTTCAGCATTTCTATTTAGTTTTCTATGGTTTTATACTAGCTCCTCTCTAATTCTACAGCTCTTTCGAGGCTTACATTGAACAATTAGGCAACATACAGTCTCGCCTTCTATGGCCAAAGTTGTGGCTTGAATAACAATCCACATTGTTAATATATTAAGCAAGAGGATTAAATATGTTGCTCCTCCTGCTAAAACTATGCCTCACATACAACATGTTAGTTTCAGTCTTTGCAGCCTTCCTCCAGTGATCAAACATGCTCTTACAAAGTGATTTTAAGGTTTCAAGGTCAAATTTTGTCATTTCAGTGAGTCTTCAAGCAAATTGTTTTCACTAGGTATTAGGTCTAGGCTTTTCTTTTACTCCTTTCAAAGTTGTCCAAATTTCGTTCCATGTCACCATTCAACTGAGTGTAAAATCATTCAGAGGGTTCTCATAATCATGTCAAGTTCCATTGGGTCATGTTACACCTTTTTCATGCTTTAGTTGTGCCTAGGTAAGGTTCATTTCCCTCTCTTAGGGTTTTGAAGCTAATTTCTCTTGGATGGTCAAATCATTAGAAAACCTTGTATCCTAATGTTCATACACCTTACCCTATCCTTAATGTAACTTATTAAGCACTTCCCATCACTGGGATCCCCCAAATTCCTCATTTTTCCACAAACCCTAGTTTGTTGCTACAACTTGGCAATTTTCTAGGCTAGGCCTGTGTTTTGCCCTTTTGAACCCCTTTCTCTCACTCAATATTTGAAATTACACTTTCTGAAGTGACCTTGGGAAAATCAAGATTTCGCCTACCTTCGTTGGCCAAATGACCTGCTTGATGAGTCAAATGATAAGTAGAGACAAAGAGATTTACAATGAGCTATCATGCACTCAATTTGGTATTGAGTAAGACCTTTAAAAGTTTACTGCAACAACACTCTAGCTTTAGGCAGCCTCATTTTGCACATTTTGACCAGTCTTGGGTGATTTGACTTTTCATAGACAAAATGAACTCCAAATTGAAAAATTCCACTTGGGTTGGAAATTCGATTCAATAATATTTCCAACGACCTATTGTACACCAAATGTTGTCACATGAAAGGCCGCTAAAACTGGTCTACAAAAGGGCGGTATGCATAGAAAGTTTTAACACAGAATTTTTTGCCCTATGCGTCACGCCACCTGGCGCTCGCTTTTGATGGGAGCCTCCAAATGACATAAACTTAGAATTTTTGGATTTTTCATGGACAAATATGCTTTCCTACCAATTTCCAATAAATTTGGACAGCCTTTGAGCCCTTGAAAAGGTCAAAACAACTCAATAAATGACCATACTGCCCCTATTTTGACACACAGGAAGCAGTGTTGGGAGAATTGAATTTTGGATGGGCAAATGGAGGCCAAATTGAAAAATTCTACTTGGTTTTGAAATTATATAGGTATAAATTTCCAACAAGCACACTTGGAGTGAATTTGTACACCGGGAAGGCCTCTGAAAGTGGCTCCAAATAGACACTATGCATAGAGAATTAAGCACGATGCATAGAGGAAATTTGGCCCAATTTGACCAGGAATGCTTTGTTTTTCACCTAGCTTTTGCCAGTTTGAATTTTTCTTCTTCTTATTATCAAAATTTGATGTAATTGAATCTAAATGGATGGATCATGATGTAAATATGTGAAATTTTCACTTATAGAGGTAGATTCATCTATCAAAAAGTTGTTTGAAACTAAATGAATCAGTTCCCTTGTTTCTAGATGCATGTTGTTCCACTGCCTAATTTCTAGTTCTCAGTTTAGAATTAGTTGGAACACATCCTAAACATGTGAGCTCGGCCCCTAGAGGCTAGGATGAGCTATGGTTTGTCTATATTATGTTGTTTTTCAGTCATTAGCATGGTTGGACTCTTGAAAAGGCAAGGAGCTTCATTGTACACTCATATCTGCATTTTGGCTAAGGAATTGAGACGAGGGTTTGCAGCATGCTTTGGGATCCCTATTGAATTTTGTTTTGGTACAATTCTTTATTTGTAATTGTGAATTTACTTATGTGGTATCTATGTCATTATCCATCTTATTTCTTATTAACTAAATCAAACAAAAGTGAAGGTAGAATCCACTGAAATTGTAGTGCTCTACCTAAGGTTTGCTTTAGTTTTTTGATGTTTTTAGCTGTTTGGAGAGGATCCATGGCTTCTATTGCCCTCCTTAACTACTCCTCTATCTAGTCCCTCCATCTCATTCAATTCAAAGTGCCAAATTTAGTTGCCTACCTTGCCCCATTGAGATCTCTGCAAGACTGAGCCTCATTCCCTGCACCCAAGATCTGCCTTTTTCATTAGAGCCAGTAAACACATCATTTTATCCAATCAAACTCTTCGCACTTATACCTAGCCTAAGATCAGTAGTTAAATCAGTCATCTCAAGCCTTTAATGATCATATTAGCTAAGATTGACCTAGAGAGAACCCTCCCCCGACTTGGTAGGGCTAGCTACCAGGTTAAGCGTGGTTTGATGCTACCCTGGATCCTACCTTTCTCAGCCCGAGGTAGATTTAGGCACTAACATAGTGGTGAATCAATTGGGGAAGAAAGTTTATTTTCATTTTTTTTCTTTGTTGACTATATATGAAGCCTGCATTTAGCCAGGTAGGCTTCGAAACACTCCTGCTTTGCATTAGCAAAAGTAGATAAAAGCTGCTTCAATCAATCTCTGATCTAGTCTTATAAGTTGAACATCTGACTAGCAAATTGCCCTAGTAACATGTATCAAGTTTAGATCTGATTGTTGATGGTGTAAAACAATCAAACATAAGAAAGGCTGAAATCATTCACCTAGTGATTCCAAATCAATTTCAAGATCAAATCCAAAGACTCCACTAGAGGATGAACATGACCAGAAAAAACATGAAAGGACAATATGGACAGAAGATATTCAAGTTGGAATTTCATCGAAGACATTTTGTTCTTTGTTATAAATTATTTCTTCTCTTTTCCCGAGAATGTCATGAAGGCTTTCCAAAGTATATTGTGTTTGGGAAGAGATCCTCGGCCTGCATTTGATTCCTTCCCTTTGAACATTGTAAATACCAAAGGTTTGCATGGCCTTGAGCTGATCAAGACCCTTCTTCTGAATCTTGCGATGACCGTATTCAAATTGATGAGCCCCAAGAGACCAAGATTGATTCTATACCTTCTGTACATACCCCTATACCTTGTAAAATTCCAGATCAATACAAACCTCTGATTTTACCTCCTATATCGCATGCTTTCCCTAAAAATCATGATCTATATCTACCAAGATTTGATGGTGAACATGAAAATATCACTGTTGAGAGACATGTATTGAATTTAGAGTCTTTTATCAATCTTTTTAAAGTTGATGAAGAAGATGTTAGTATTAGGCTTTTTTCTCTTTCTTTGCAAGGCAAAGTCAAGAGTTGGTTCAAAACCCTGCTTGATGCAAGCATCTCAGATTTCCAGTAGTTCGTCAAAATTTTCCTCGACAGGTGGGTGGTTAGACAAA
This sequence comes from Pinus taeda, assembly GCA_000404065.3. Lineage (NCBI taxonomy): Eukaryota > Viridiplantae > Streptophyta > Pinopsida > Pinales > Pinaceae > Pinus > Pinus taeda. Next base: position 14,988 of record APFE030115144.1, on the reverse strand, counting down.
ACCCTTTCTTGATTATAGAAGAGTATAACTAGCCAAACATACTGCCAAGGGAGATAGTACAATAGTTTTCTACCAGATTTAACCAAGTTTATTATTCAATGCTTGTTAATATAAGACCTCCTCCTGCATCCGCTCTCTTGCACTACCCGGGTGCCTTTCATCCAAAAATGGAGTTTTAGCTGAGGGAAAGGAACCTGGCAACACTTGAAGGGATGCAGAATAGTGCAGTAGATGTAGAGGCTCATTTACTGATCCGAAGGGCAAAGTTGAAGGAAGAAGAGATGAAAAACATAGATCCGGAGGAATCAACATCTCTAGAGGTAAAGCTTGACGTTTTGGTAAGTACAGTGGAAGATATGATGCAAAGGATCACCACAAGGAACGAGTATAATGTTCAAGCCCATGGTTGGCTAATTCAAGAAGAAGAAATGCCTGCTCCACAACATCTTCTTTCTTATCCCAGTTGGCATAGATCTGATAATGTTTTTTTTTATAGATCATCTTGGAGAAGAGAGATCTGTTGATATGACATGCATGCTTGATGATGTATTTTATACTGATGATTTTCCTCAGTTTGATCAGTATGATGACAATTATGTTCTCCAAATAGAGGCTAATCTTGCAGACAAATCAATAGCTAGTTTGTGTGAGGATGAATTTCACTTTCAGCAACTCGAATGCAATGTCCAACCATCACATATCAGCTATGGAAATGATGAGGAAATTGCAGCAAATTTTGAAGTAAGTGAAGGATCTTTGTCGTTTTGTTTATTTTCATTTCAGTTCATCAGAGACAACATTCATGCACTTAGAAATCAACTGTCGACAAGTGTTGATTTGGACCATCTTGAGGGCAATGAAAACCTTGTTCAAGACTTCTCACATCCAAATTCGTAGCCCCCGAGTGCCATTGATTGTCAAGTTGTAGATGAAAACTTGGAAGCTGGCACATATGATTAAATGATACAACATGATTCCATACCTTTCTATTTTGAATCATTTTTGTTTTTGAAGGGTAAATTGCATAGTATATCTTCAAATGAGCAGCCTATAGGAAATCATGTAATCTCATCAAAACCAATAGAAAATGGGTTGTAGAAGTCTTTTCAAGTTTTTCATGATCCAATAGCTGATGTGTTGGATGATGTTCGTAGTCAAAGTCCTTCTCCTATCTGTGAGCATAACAAAAGTATTGATACAAGCTTGATCCGATAGTTAATTTCTTTGTCATTTTCAGTAGGAGTCTCGTCATAAATTTCAGATCAAAGTTTGCATTCATGGTATGAGGAGAAGATAAGTAATTCATTGGATGAGCTAAGTCCCAGTGTGCATGAATTTCAAGATCCTTATGCAGTGTTTTTGGAGGTGGATAGAGAATCGATAGTATTCAATGGATTTGTTCACAAGTTTTCATGGGAGTTGCCTTTCAGTATTTCTCTCTTGTTGTTCATAAGTGAGCACTTGTGGAGAATTTAAACAGCAGCCGGAATACTTACCTGGTTGCATTGGTTGTTTCATTTCGCTTCATCAGGCGATGAATGGAACAACTAGAGTAGGTTGTATTGAATAAGCTTCATATTGAGCATATTTTCTAGCTTTTCAGTTGTGTTTAAGTATCGAGTCAATTTTTAATTGAGTGTGAGTCAATTTGTGTCATCAAGTTATCCGTTTTCAGTCATGCATTTCAACCTGAGTTTTTGACTCCATTGCCTAATGGATGAAGGCACTGTCTGCTTTCCAAATATTTGTAGTTCTTGGCACCTCCAAGGAGCTACCATCCCCATTGGAGCCAATGTTAGTGTTAGGCTTTGGATCCTTCCTCCAGTGATCAAACATGCTCTTACAAAGTTATTTTAAGGTGTCAAGGTCATATTTTGTCATTTTAGTGAGTGTTCAAGCAAAATTTGGTCACTAGGTCATTTTACACCTTGTTCGTGATTCAGTTGTCCAAATGTCAGTCCATGTCACCATTCAGTTGAGTGTACCATCATTCAGAGGGTTTTCATCATCATGTCAAGTTCCACTAGGTCATTTTACATTGTTCATTCTTCAGTTGTGCCTAGGTAAGGTTCATTTCCCTCTCTTAGGGTTTTGAGCTAATTTCTCTTGGATGGTCAAATCATTAGAAAAACTTGTATCCTAATGTTCATACACCTTCTCCTATCCTTAATGTACCTTATTAATCACTTCCCATCACTAATATCCCCCAATTCCTCATTTTTCCACAAACCCTATTTTCTTGCTACAACCTGGCAATTTTCTACGCTAGGCCTGTGTTTTTCCCTTTTAGACCCATTCATCTTACTCAATCTTTGAAATTCCACTTTCCCCTACTTCCTAACATCCCTCCCTAATTCTCAAAGTCTTCTCAAGAATTTAGAAGCCCCTTATCCCCTTCATTGCACTTCATTTCAACAAATCCCTTGTTTCACACATTGGGATAGGTTTTACTCCAATGATGTTTCTGAGCAAGAAAATATGAATTTGGAAAAACTGATAGAGTGTTTTGTCCATAATAGGCCAAGGAAGAAAACCCTCCTTCAGTTTTTACACAGGTGTCATGGTTTTAGAGAAATGTCAAAAATACAGTTGGCTCAGGAGAATTGTTGCACCTCTGAAGTGAACTTGGAAAAATCAAGATTTCTCCTAGATTTCTTGGCCAAATGACTTGCTTGATGTGTGAACTGATAATTAAACACGAAGAGCTTTCTAATTAGCTATCATGAGCTCAATTTGGGATCGAGTAAGAGCTTAACAAGTTGACTGCAATGTCACTCTACCTCTAGGTAGCCTCATTTTGCACATTTTGACCAGTCTTGAGAGATTTGACTTTTGACAGCGCAAATGAACTCCAAATTGAAAAATTCCACTTGGGTTGAAAATCTGGCCCAATAATACTTCCAACGAACTATTTTACACCCAATTTGGAGACCAGGAAGGCCCTCAAAATGGGTCTGTAAGAGGGCATTACGCATAGAAATTTTTAACACAGAATTTTATGCCCTATACGCCGCGCCACCTAGCGCTCGCTTTTGATGGGAGCATCCAAATGACAAAAACTTAGCATTTTTGGATTTGAAATGGAAAAATATGCTTTCCTACCGATGGCCAAGAAATTTTGATAGGATTTGAGCCCTCAAAAAGGTCAAAAACACTCAACAAATGACCTTACTGCCCCTATTTTGACACACAGGAAGCAGTGATGGGCAATTGAATTTTCGAGGGGCAAATGGAGACCAAAATGAAAACTTCCACTTCGGTTGGAATGTAGACAGGTGGACCCTTCCAAAAAGTATTCTTGGAGGGAATTTTCACACCACGAAGGCCTTCAAAAGTGGCTCCAAACAGGCACTATGCATAGAGAATCACGCGCGGCGCATAGAGGAAATTTGTCCTAGTTTGACCAAGAATGCTCTGTTTTTCACCTAGCTTTTCCCAGGATGACTTTTTCTTCTTCTCACTGTCAAATTTGTGATGTAATTGAATGTAAATGGATGGATCATGATGTAAATATGTCAAATTTTCACTTATGGAGGTAGATTCATCTATCAAAAAGTTGTTTGAAACTGAATGAATCAGTTCCCTTGTTTCTAGAGGCATGTTGTTCTACTGCCTAATTTCTAGTTCTTAGTTTAGAATTAGTAGGAACAACTCCTAAACATGTGATCTCGGCCCCTAGAGGCTATTTTGAGCTATGGTTTGTCTATATTATGTGGTTTTTCATTCATTAGCATGGCTTGACTCTTGAAAAAGCAAGGAGCTTCATTGTACACTCAAATCAGCATTTTGGCTAAGGAATTAAGAGCAGGGTTTGTAGCACTCTTTAGGATCCCTGCGGTATTTTGTTTTGCTACAGTGCTTTCTCTGTAATTGTGAATTTACTTATGTTTTATGTATGTTATTATCCATCTTATTTCTTCTTAACTAAATCAAACAAGAGTGAAGGTAGAATCCACTGAAATTGCAGTGTTGTAACTAATGGTTGCTTTAGTTTTTTTATGTTTTCAGCTGTTTGGAGAGGATCCATAGCTCCTATTACCCTCTTCAACTACTCTCATATCTAATCCCTCCATCTCATTCAATTCAAAGTCCCAAATTGAGTTGCCTACCTTGCCCCATTGAGATCTTTGCAAGACTGAGCCTCATTCCCTCCACCCAAGATCTACCTTTTTCATTAGAGCCAGCAAGCACATCATTTTATCCAATCAAACTATTTGCACTCATACCTAGCATAAGATCAGTAGTCAAATCAGTCATCTCAAGCCTTTAGTGATCCTATTTGCGGAGATTGACCCAGAGAGAGCCCTCTCCAGACCTGGTAGGGCTAGCTACCAGGTTAAGCATGGTTTAATGTTGCCCTGGATCCTACCTTCTCAGCCTGAGGTAGATTTAGGCACTAACACAACACATCTCTCCTCCAAGGTCTATATCTTCTGTTATCGTCAATATTTAAATCCTGCCATCAGTGATAAAAAATCATCTTTTCATATCATTTTAAGGGTCCCATTCGGAATTTTTTTTATCATTCCACTAGGTCATGCAAAAAAAATAGTGACTAATGGTAGTCCTAGTCCAAAGACATCACTCCTCCCTAAATCTGATTACTTGATGGCATAGTTTCATATCTTGTTGACTCTAGATCATCCATAAAGTTATTTTTATAGTGCCATTTATATCAGTCATGAGGTCAATATGTCATCTTGAAATTCTTTACCTGAAGGTCTCATTAGGTCTTTCAGGGTTTCTCAAGGTTTCATTAGGTCATTATGGTTGCCAAGGTTCCATTCCAATGCATAATACTAGCAAGTAAAGGGTGATGAAATAACATCGCTTCACCATGTGAAGATGATTTGTAAGGAGAAATGTTTATTTCATTATGTAATTTTATATCTTTCAAACCTAATAATTTCACCATCCCAAGCTGTTAACTCAGTGTTCTAAAGATGCCAAACCATCAAAATATCAATTTGTCAAAGGAAATAGTCAAGTGAAAGGGTAAAGTTTCCAAGGGTTAAGTACATGCCAAAGGAAATTGTCTTCTCCCAAGAGTGTCAAAATCATCATTTTCCACAAGCACTAAACCCTAATTTCCTCACCCATTCAGCTAGAGTTGGCTATAGAATCAGAGACATCTGAGTATATGAGTCTTAAGGAAGGTAATTTCAACAAGTATGAGGCCATTCCAACTCATACACATCATGTCTCCATCATTTTTCAATAAGTCATTCCAAGGGACAAATCATTTGCCACACATAGTGCCATTTCTTCTTCAAACTATGTTTTATACCAAAAAAAAGAAGAATTTTGAAAACATGAGAGAGTGTTGTTTCCATAATAGACCAAGTATGAAAAACCTCCTTCACTTTTTACACAGGTGTCACGGTTTTAGAGAAATGTCAAAAACAGAGTTTCTACAAGAGACTTGCTGCACTTCTGCAGTGACTTCTCACAAATCTCTTCTTCTTCTATATGGAGTCACCAAATGATTTTCTTGATGAGCCAAATGATAAATATACAAACATATATTTCCAATTAGCTATCATGTGCTCAATTTGGAGTCAGGGAAGACCTCCAAAGGTATCCTCAAAGAGAACACTTCATTTTTGCACCTTGATTTTGCACTTTTTGACGAGGCTTTGGAGAATTCTCTTTTGAGGAGTTATAATAGATCATTTTCCAAGCTTCATAACTCCATTTTCTAGCCAAGAGAAAGACCTTTCATCAATTTGGACACTAGAAAAGCCTCTAAACAGGACCTACAAAATGACGTTGCACATAGAGCAGGAGCGTTGTGCACAGAGCCTGGAGCACTGTGCATAGGGATGGAGCATTGCGCATAGGGAAATTTTGCAAGTGCAATTTTTCACATTGTTGCGCATAGAGCCAGAGCATTGTGCACCTATAGAGGGCACTACAGATAGGACTAGCAAGTACCAAAACACCCTATCAACCATCCAAATAGTGTTTTTGCGTTCTAGAACTTCTAAACAAGTAAGTGTAATCCTTGAGCTATCCTCCCGTCATTAAGTTTGGCATTTTGAAGTTATTTTTCTATTTCAAAATTTCAAAACCTTGATTGCCAATAAATCCCTCCTCATATGCTAATTCCCTCAAATGAATCCCTACCAAAGAAAAAATACCCTCCTTCTCACTCTCATATCATATATATTCCATCCTACACTACATAAGTTCATATCCCCTTCCCCTATCCCTATTCACCATAACTCACTCTTTAATTACCTTCCCTAGGGTTACAAAGCTTCAGAATTCAAAAAAACATGGACAAAGAGGATATATTATGAGGAGGAAAACAATGGTAGTGAAAGTTTGGTAGATGAACTTCAGCATCAGAGAAAACCATATAAGGGAGGTAGAATCATCAGAGAGGAACCATCAAACCTTAGCGAGTTACAGGCTTCCCATATGACTATCTCTTGTTTCAAGCATCTAGGGCGTTATGAGTTTTGTGAGCAGGTACAAAGAGCTCAACATCATCCTTATTTGACCAGCCTTTTTGTAGCCAATCTCCATGATAACAAGGTATGTCTTGTCGGTGTGACATTTATAGTTTCATCCTCAGTCATTGTTGATGCCACAACGTTTCCAAATGTGTGGGAAAAATGGTATAAGGCACAAGATTTGGATGAGCACTAATATGAGCCATACATCAAATCCAAGTATGGAAATGAAAACAAGAGGACATTTCCCTTCAGGTTCCCTGAAGCCAAATATGCCTCTATGGTGAGGATCATTATGAAGTATTTTACATGTGAGGGCAGATTTTCTAGATTGTACACCTATCAAATTAGGCTTCTTAAGCATTTAGCAAGAGTGAAAATGTTGAACATCCTATATTTGTTATTCAGGAACATTGAGAAGATAGCCTACATTGTACAGAAAAAGCCTTACCCCCAACAGATGAGTAGTATCTATCACTATTCCCTAATTAATATTATTGTGCTACACCATCTCAACCTCCTTAAGATTTCCTAGGATACATTAATTTCCAATGACATCTTCAATGGTCTTAATATTCTTCCATGAGTGCCTCAAGAAGAAGAAAGACCTTCCAGCAGTTCCAAAGTAAAGAATGATGAGAAGTTCAAAGAGACTAAAACTGTTAAGAAGCAAGAAGCCTACATGATTTATCAGAGATGGGCTATAAAGTTCTTTGTATTAGATAGGAAGGTGTTTACTCAACATGATGTGGAATTGGCGTTTCCTTCTTCATCATCTCATCGACAAATGCTTGCTCTACAAAATGTGGAAGGGGCTTTTCCTTCTTCATCGACACAACAGGTACAACAGGTGTAGCAACTGGATAAAGTGAAGGAAAATATGATGGAGGAAATCCTTGATGATGAATAGGAAAGGGATTTTGATTTGATTTTATGATGAACCAAAACGGCCACACGTCCATCACAACATTGAGGTAGTTGACTTGGAGGTCCCAGATGAGGAAATAAATGAAAGCATAACCATAAGGGAAAAATGATGCATAGATCCAAGCACTGTTGTACAACTTGGAAAGAGCTAAGTATGTCATTTCATACCTTTAGCAAGAGAACAAGCAGCTAAGTGACAAACAAGTCCTCATGGAGCTGGAACTTCTCAAGGCAATGGGGAAAAGTGGCAAGGCCAAGTCAGTAATGCAAGAAGAGGAAACACTAGCTACCTTGACTGCATAACAAAGAATTCAGAAGGAAATTGAGGAGGATAGAGAAAATTATCTTGACAAGGTGAATTTTCATTTGGATAAGCTACTACAAAAGGCCGATAGGGACAATCAAATCATTAGTCACATGGATCACCATTACAGGACCTGGAACAAGATTTGCAACATAAGGGCCAACTAAATGAAGACAAGGCTAAAACAACCACTCAAAGGAGAAAAGTAGGATGATAGGCTTAGGTTTCTTTCTCAAGATTCCTTAGCTAACCAAAATACTTATTGGTGGTATTTTCCACAAATTTTGAGCAACTTTTGAAGAATTTGTTCCTTTTGAGGAATTTGGAAATTTTTGACACAAAAATTTTGGCCCTATGCGCAGCGCCACTGGTGCTGCACTTTTCCTAGGGGCATCCAATGAGGGAATATTCAATATTTTTGGATTCATAATGAAGATTACATGCACCTTGAACATTTTCTAAGCTTTTAGAGCAGAAATGGTCAACCAAAAGGTCAAAAAACACCTAAAACTGACCTTTCTGCCCTTTTTTGGAAACAGAGAAGCAGTCTTGGGAGAATCCATTTTTGAGGGGTAAAATGAGATTCAAATGAGGCAATTCAAGATGTTCAGTAAATAAGACTTGGAGAGATTTCCAATGAGCTATCAGGAGTGCAATTTTGATATAGGGAAGGCCTCCCAAATGGTCCTGAAAAGAGCATTGTGCATATGACAAAAATTGTGTTGAGTTTCCATTTCACTGTGGCTTGACTATAATTTTCGGTTTCCTGTCATGGATGTTGTTTTAATGATTTAAATGATGACTAGGCATGTAAATATAATGGATAATAAGTGCTACAATGTATATTCATTAGATTAAAAGTTATCTTGAGGACAAATGAATCAATTTCCTCAATTTTAGAGGCAAGTTGTTAGGTTTCCTAGATTCCAATTTGTTGTTCAGTTTTTGATGGATTATTTCCTCATCCTTAGGAATTTGAACCCTAAGGGAGGGAGGAGGTTGAATTGAGGTCTATATCTTCTTTCTATTTCTCATCGTAAAGTGTTGGACTCATTTGGATGCTTATGATTTGAGCAAACAACATTTTGTATCATTTTTCAGTAGGAGATTAATGAAAATTTGCAACTATTTCTTTGGGATCCATGTGGTATGATGTTCATTTAATTTTTCTCTATTGTGATCATATGTTAAAATGATTTTTCACCTCCTCAATCAATTCATTGCTTTTAAGTGGATGTTTTCAAGTTCATACGCAAAACCCATAATATTTATGCTCTATTTTCAGAAAATATTTAAAGTCTATGTTCTCTTGAGTTTAGGAAGAATCCATGTTGCTTACATGCTCTTTCTAGCTCCTCAGATGTCTTGAATAATCTCACCCATCAAGCCCTAGAGTGTTGAGCCTTGTGCCTACCTTGCCGCATTGAACACCCTGCAGTTTTTACCTAATTTCCTTTCACTAACTATTTCGCTCCTCCTGATCCAACAAACCCCCTCAAAATCAAATCAAACCTTGTGCTAATATACCTAGCCTAATATTAGTTTCTAGATCTAGTCAATTTGGCTAAGATCCTTGTGGAGAGAGCCCTCTCCTGGCCTATTAGGGCTAGCTACTTGGCTATGTGTGGGTTGTGGTTACCCTGGCATTGCCTTCTTTCATCCTGAGGTTCAATCCATGTGATAAAATCTTCAATAAAATACTTATGGACAAATAGGTTACATGACAAACAAAAACCATTAAAACTATAATTATATTTGATGGTTGATCTGCATGGATGTTCATATTGCTACAAGCTTTGTTGACTAGATCCATATACTCTACTCTTGCAACTTGCTACAACATGTCCAAACCTGTTACACTCGTAGCACTCTACCTTTTGCATCAAAGGAACAAGGGGACTTTGATTCTTTTGGAATTTAATAGATCTACCTCAATCCTCTATTGAAGAAACATATATTTTGAAAGTATGTTCCCTTGAGGTCCTCTTCTTTGTTGTTGTTGCATTTTCTACTCATTCCCTTAATTTCTACTCTTGTTGCAATAATTCTTCACTACAAGTCCTTTTATCTCTACTTTGTTATTTTTGTTTCTACATGCAAATTGGATTCACCCTTTCAAAATCCAAGACTAGATATATCCAATGGTGATAATTAGATCTCAAGAAAATTTTCGAAAGCTATAGTTATCTTGTCCATTTTTAGCTACTTCCTCAAGGAGATCACTTCAACTTCTAATTTCTCACACGCGTCTACTTTTTTTCTATATTTTTTTCCCATCGCTTTTTTAAATATTTCCAATTCTACCGACTAAGTCCTCAAATGGATAATATCCTCCTTGATTTTGGCCTCCTTATCATCACAAATATACAATAAATTTTCTTCATCCTTGCATGTTGTTGGTAGTCTACTAATATCAACAAACAATTTCTCTATCACTTCCATAATAAAATCATGCTCAATTCTGAGAACCTTAATATAATACTCACCTTTATTAAGCAATTAAACATGACTAGAATTTGGACCATTCAATGTATAACTCAAAACTAATTCAACAATAACTATACCTTTGGATTCTTGATTTTTTTATTTGTTCGCATTATCAACTGAACCATTTTCACTAGCAGGATCTGGATATTTTGGCTGAGTTTCTTTCTTTCGAGGGCCCTTATTATTTTTCTTCTTCCCACTGTTCTTCTCTTTCTCTCTGTTGAAATTTGGTACCAGAGGACAGGTGGTTCCCTTAGGCTTTGATCTTTGGCCTAGGGAAAAGTGTCCAAAAGATTTTAATTTTTCTCCTAAAGTGACTTTATAATTTTTACAAAGTTAAAATCTAATTTAAAAGTGACTTTATGTGATAAAGTTACTAAGTCTAATTTTAAAGTGACTTTTATAAAGTCAATGAAAAATTAAAAAGGAAAAGTGACTTTGGAAATAACTGACTAAGTGGGTCTTTATTAAAGTGGGTGAATTAAAAAATAGAAAGTGAGATTTAAATGTGCATTTAATCTCATCCATTGATCTAAATCTATTTCAGCCATTGGATTTAAAGATCACCCAAAAGTCACTTGGAGTTATATTAAGGGAGGAAAAGGAGGAAAAGATCACATTCGGTTCAATTCTTTCATGAGCAGATTGAGAGAAAGAGAGCAAGAGAGCAAGGGATATTTCTGGACAGTGAGTTGTGGAGTATCAACAGCGGAGTTTCAGCAGCGGAGTAACAACAATGAAGTTTCAGCAGGGAAGTTTTTCAGCAAGGCTGAGTTTCAGCAAGGCTGAGATACGTTGTAAAAGTTTGCTTGCTGATTTTTGCTGAATATTTTCTTGCTGTAAAAAGGTTGTTTTCAGAAATAAAGAAGAGCTCTCAAACTGGTTTTCCCCAAGAGTTGTAGGGGGTTTTTCTAGGGTCACGTTGACAAAAAATATCAGTGTTTTAATGTGTTTTAATGGCTGTTTATTTCTGCTGATTTTTATTTCTGCAATTTCCAGCATTCTGTAAAATTTCCAGAATTTGTGTTTTCAGCAAATTTATTTTTTCATCTTGCTGAATGTATGGTTATGGGAAACGGCATTTAACTACATGGGAGAAATAAGGAGAAACTAAAAACCGGGGTGGGAAAATAGAAATGTTTACATGGTATCAGAGGTTGAGTGCTGAAGGGAAGTTTGGGACAGCAAAAGAGAAAAATTATAGCCACTGATTTTTCACTCAGAAAATTCCAGCAAGCTGATTTTTCATAAACAACAAGTTTTATCTTTACTACAGCAGTGTTATTTTCAGTTTTAGGACAGCAGGATGTCATTGGGATTGTGGGTGGAGGATAGGTTGGATGGGAATACAAATTACAACGTTTCGAAGGAGAGAATGCAGAGTATATTTGAGGAGGTAGAAGTCTGGGATATTACGGTGCATACCACTCAGACCCTTGTTGTTGTGCCTACTGATGCTACTCAGTTGGCTGGTTATAATAGAAAGAACTACAAGGGTAAGAGACTGATTCTAGACAGAATCAAAGACCATTGCATTCCTCATGTGAGAGGAAAGAGCAATTCCCATGAGATGTGGACAGCATTGTCCAATCTCTACCAAAGTACCAATGAGAACCGGAAAATGGTTCTGAAGGAGAAACTGAAAAATATTAAGATGGGCAATGATAGTGCAGCTGGATATCTCACTAAGATTACTAATATGAGAGATGAGTTCGCAGTGATTGGGGAGGCCATTCCACCCACTGAGTTGGTGCGGATTACGGTAAATGGCCTCCCTCATTCATGGGTGAACTTTGCTAATGGGGTTTGTGCTCGTGAGACCCTTCCCACATGGGAGAGGCTTTGGGATGATTGTATTGAGACAGAGATCAGGAAAGGTCAGCTTGGGGCAGCTAGGCCAGTTGAGCAGGATGAGGATGTAGCACTGATGGTAGGAGGCAAGAAAGGCAAAGGGAAGAAGTAGGCTTCCACAAGCAGTGGTGGGGGCAAAGGCAAAGGTAAAGGTAAATAGGTAAACACACAGAAGGACTATTCCAAGGTGAAATGTTGGAATTGTCAAAAGATGGGACACTCTGCAGTTGTGTGTCCGGAGAAAAAGAAGATGAAGGGGAAGGACCAGAGTTTGGCAGCTTCAGCAGAGATTGAGGACTTTGCAGGTCGTCTTGACCAGGAGTTTGCGTTCACTATCTGTGAGTCCTCTAGTGCAGGATCACCTGCCATAAAGGTTCAGAGGGAGCAGGCTTTTCCCTCGATTAGCGGAGCATCTACAGGTATCTGGTATGTAGACAGTGGGGCTTTACGTCATATGACAGGAGTTCGTGAGTACTTCTCAGAGCTTTCAGAGAGTGGCACTGATGTAGAGGTAGTACTCGGTGATGACAGAGTTGTTAGAGCAGTCGGGGTGGGGACACTGACATTTCAGAGGGAGTCCAACCCTCCTTTGAAAGTGGCAGATGTTCTTTATGTGCCAGGGATGAGGAAGAACCTCATATCTGTCTCAGCTTTGGAGGACAGAGGATATGAGGTACTGTTCAGGGGAGGACAAGTGTTGATGTATCCTAGGGGTGCTCCAGCTGATTCAGCTAGAGTGATAGGTGTACGCCATGCAAAGGTGTACAAGTTTGCATTCTAGCCCCTTTTGGCATTGAGTAGTAGTACCGACAACAGAGCCAGCAGTTCTGAGCAGTGTGAGATTTGGCACCGCAGGATGGGACATATGTATCATGGAGCCTTGAGGACCCGGGAGATCACTACAGGTATGCCAGATTTCAGTACTGATCACTTTGATACTTGTAGAGGATGTGCTATGGGCAAGTTTGCCAAATCCCCTTTTTCTAGCAGTGACAGCAGAGCGACTGGGATACTTGATTTGATACATTCTGATGTGAGCGGTCGGATGTCTCATGTTTCCTTGAGTGGATATGAGTATTATGTTTTATTCATTGATGATCACTCCAGGAGGACCTGGATTTATTTCTTGAAGACCAAGAGTGAGGTCTTCAAGCGTTTTCAGGAGTTCAGAGCTCTTGTGGAGACACAGACAGGTCGGAAGATCAAGTCCCTGAGGTCGGACAATGGAGGAGAGTACACCCTTGGAGAGTTTGTTGACTATTGTGCGGAGGCGGGCATTAGGAGGGAGTTCATTGTTCCTTACAACCCCCAGCAAAACGAGGTTGCGGTGAGGAAGAACAGATCCATCATAGGGGCTGCCAAAGCCATGTTACATGATCAGGGGTTGCCATTGTGTTTGTGGGCAGAGGCCTGCAACACAGCTGTTTACTTGCAGAACAGGAGTGCACATCGTGCCTTGGGGCACATGACTCCGGAGGAGGCTTTCTCTGGGAAGAAGTCTGATATTGGTCATCTTTATATCTTTGGATGCATTACATACTCCTATATACCCAAGGAGAAGAGGACCAAACTAGAGCCCACCGCAGAGAAGGGTATCTTTGTGGGCTACAGTGAGACCTCAAAGGCCTTTCGGATTTACATTCCTGCACAAAGAAGAGTTGTTGTCAGACGGGATGTGAAGTTCGAGGAGGACAGGACCTTTAGGAGATCACGGGAGTTGGAGTATCTGGATCAGCCAGCCCTCGGAGCAGGTTGAGTCAGTCGCAGGGATCCAGTGGGCAGGGATCAGGAGGATCAGGAGGTACATCTATGAGGATGTCAGGTCCATCAGTGAGCAGTGGCTCACCGAGCCAGAGGGGTGGTGCTCCGAGCAGGTCACAGAGCAGTTCACTAGGGAGTCCACTGATGGACAGTTCACACAGTACCTCAGCTTCTACAGGTTCAGGTGCAGGCAGGAGGACAGCAGACAGACAGTCGGGAGTTCAGGCTACTGATGGTGATGAGGAGGAGGAGTTTCATTCTCATATGGGAGAAGCATGCTCAGGGAAGAGGAAGCCCAAGTGGCTTCAGGACACCTTGAGAGATGCCACATCTGTTGCTGAGCCTAAGAGGCCGGTCAGAGAGAGTAGACCACCTGAGAGGTTTTGTAGCTATATGGCAATGGCTACTAGCATCCTTGACTCTGAGCCTTCTGGCTATGAGGAGGCAGTTAGCCAGCAGGTCTGGAGAGAGGCCATGCAGGAGGAGTATTCTTCTATCATGAAGAATGATGTTTGGGAGGTGGTGCCGAGGTCTGAGGGCAAATCCGTGGTTACTTCCAGATGGCTTTACAAGGTAAAGCATGCTGCAGATGGCAACATTGAGAAATTCAAAGCGAGGTTTGTGGCTAGAGGGTTCTCCCAGGTAGAGGGAGTTGATTATGAGGAGACCTTCACTCCTGTGGCTCGATATACTTCGATTCGCTCCATTATATCGATAGCAGCAGAGATGGGTTGGAAGATCCACCAGATGGATGTGAAGACTGCATTTCTCAATGGCTTCATACAGGAGGAGGTGTACATTGAGCAGCCAATGGGCTTTGAGGTGCATGGGAAGGAGTCCCATGTGTGCAGACTGAAGAAGGCCCTTTATGGCCTGAAGCAAGCTCCCAGAGCTTGGTACTCCAGGATAGATACTTATTTGCAGGGGATGGGTTCACAAAGAGTGAGGCAGATCCGAACCTTTACTTTATTGTGATAGGTGAGGAGTCTCTCATTCTGGTGTTGTATGTGGATGACTTGGTCATTACAGGTGCAAAGAGACTCATAGAGCACTGCAAGAGAGATCTTGCGACGGAGTTCGAGATGAAGGACATTGGCTTGATGCATTATTTTTTGGGTTTGGAGGTGTGGCAGGAGGAGGGGCATTTCTTCCTGGGGCATGGGGAGTATATTGTGGACATCCTTAGCAGATTCCACATGG